>LZPO01117268.1:67497-79815 GCA_001675575.1 Neotoma lepida
CCACAAACTGATGATAAGCCACTATTGCTGAAGACAATATATAGGTATCTCATTGACACGGAGAAATCTAGTTTCTTCTAACTAGAGTCTACTTCTAACTAGTGACTACTATTCATTGTATTGAAAGGTATTCTTTAGAATACCAGAAGAGAAAGGTAACCATCAACCCAGCTACAAATCCTGGAATCTACAAAGATGACCTGCCTGCATGATATGTTGGGTCAATAGTGGCACAAACGTTATATGAGTAACTGTCTTAGCTAAGGTTTCTATTTCTATGAAGATAAATCATGACCATGGCAAATATATAAAGGAAAACATTTAACTGGGGTGGCTCANTAACAGTTTCAGAGGTTCAGTCCATTATCATCATGGTGGGACATGGCAGTATCAGGTAGACATGGTGCTGGACAAGTAGTTGAGAGTCCTATATCTTGCAGGTGACAGGAAATGGACTCTGACACTAGGAGTATCTTGAGCTTTGAGAACTCAAAGCCTGCCTCCACAGAGACATACTTCCTCCAACAAGGCCACATCACTCCAACAAAGCCACACCTCCTAATAATGTCACTCCCCCAATGAGTTTATGGGGAACAATTATATTCAAACTACCACAGTAACCAACCACCTTCTGATTGGATTTAANTCCCAGTCTACAAGATGGAATACATGCTTGATACTCCTTGGGTGGCCCAGAACCTGAAACTGAATAGGCCATATGCCTAAGGAAAAATCAAATACTATATTTCTTTTACAGGGACATAGTAATAAAATGACTGTCAATGACATTCCGCTATACCCATGGATCAATACCTTGCTCAGCCATCATCAGAGAAGCTTCCTCCTGCAGTGGATGGGAACTACCAGAGACACACGACTGGACAATGTTCTGAGAGTTAGAGACCTTGGAACACACAGTCCTAAATGGGATGCCTTCCTCAAACCCCTTCCCTCAGGGCTCAGGGAATTATGCAGAAGAGGAAGCAGTAAGAGTGTACATGCCAGAGGGGATGAATGATACCAACTAAACTGTGTCTTGCATACACAAAAGGACTGAGGCCTACATGAACCCAAAGAGACTGGCAGCATGAACAGGCCTGTACAGATCCACGCCAGATGGGATTCCAGTGACAAGAGAGGAAGCGGATGAGAGCTTCCATCTTTGTCCAGGAATTTATTTGTGATTAACACTTGCTTAGAGATGAAGCATTAGTTTCATCCTATGGAGAGTCAGTGAGTATATAAACCACATGAGCAGGTCTCCTGTCCAGCAATAGAAAGCAAGCACAAATGAACTCAATGGTATTTTTGGAGAGTTTTTTTTTTTAACCTTACTGATGTTTTGCTTGTATATTATGGTTTCTGATTTCATGTCTTTTATGTGTGTGTGTGTGATTCTCATGCCCTTTTTAAATTTATTTTTCTGTTTATGTTTCTAAAGAGAGAAAGAAGGGATGGAGTTGGACAGGTGGGGAGGATCTAAGAGGAGATGGGAGAGTGGAAACCATGAGCAGCATATATTTTATGGAAAAAAACTGTATTTTCAATAAAAAAAGAAAAATTAAGTTTTTTATTATTTTTCATGTGGAAGAAATAATTTTAGAATTTACTATAATGAAAGGAGTATGAGAATTTTGGTGTTATTTTTCTACCATTTTGTCTCATGTTCACATTTTAATCAGATTATAAATTTACAANTTACAGAGCTGAATAGTTTTCTATATTATTATAAAAGAACTCCTCAATTTCTCATTCTTATTACCTTCTCTCATTGGGACAGTCTACTGCTTTTGCTCTGTTTCGTTTAAATTGGTTTTGCTTTTCATCTTATTTATTGTGTGTGTGTTTGTGTGTACATTTATGTGCTTGCATGTGTTTTTGCATTCATGTGTGTGCGTGTGTTCTTCTGTGTACATGCATGTATCTTAGCACATGTATGTTAGTCAAAGGACAACCCATGGGGTTGGTTCTCTTCTCTCACCACGTGGGAATGGAACTCANGTCACCAGGCCCCATGGCAAGTGCCTTAATGTGCTGACTCGTTTCATTAGCTCCTGCTTTCTGAATTCTGCTGTTTGCCTTCATTCTCTGTTGTCCTGTCCCTGTTGCTTGATTCCTGGCANGNTAACATTTACCCCTTGTTTATAGAGGAGTTGGCTTCCTTAAGCTAAGTTCGTTGTANTTATTTATTTGTTCTCATAAACTCTNCTCTTACATATATTCCTCTACAAAGNTTCATTTTTAAAATGGATATTTTATTTTTATATTGTTTATAGTATACAAAACAAATNGTAACATTTAAAAAATTCTAAAGCATGCTATAGTGGTTTGTGGTATAGTCACAGTATTATTTTTCAACTCTTTGCTTCCAGAACATTTTAGTTATTCTCCATTCTCTTTTCCTGAACTCTTGGCAACCATCTCTAATGTGCTTTCTCTCTCTCTAGTTTGAATGCTTTTAATTTCTTTTTCTTGATAAATTTCTCTACTTAAAATTTTCAGAGCATTGCTTAGTGGCAAAAATCTGGAGTCATTGTCTTATTCTTGATTGGGAGAAATCTGCCAGTCTTCAATCTTTAAGGATGTTACCTTTGGGTTTTACATAAATGTCCTTGTATCATGGTTAGGGAGTTTGTGGTAGTTTGGATGAAAATGGCTGCATAGGCTCATGGGGAGTGGCACTATTAGGTGGTGTGGCATTGCTAGAGTAGGTGTGGCTTTCTTGGAGGAAGTGGGTTACTGGGGGCTGGCTTTGAGGTCTCAGAAGNTCAAGCCAGGCCTAGTAGCTTAGTCACTTCTTGCTGTCTGTGAATCCAGATGTAGAACTCTCAGCTACCTCACCAGCACCATTTCTGACTGCACGCTGCTGTGCTTCTCACCATGATGATAATGGACTAAAGCTCTGAACTCTAAGCCAGCTACAATTAAATGTTTTCTTTTATAATAATTGTCATGGTCATGGTGGTTTTTTTTTACAGCAATAAAACTCAAACTAAGACGGAGTTCTTTTTTAGTTCTAGTTTTTTTTTAACCAAAAACTCCCAATTTATCCTTAAAAAGTACTGTTTTTTTGTCAAATTTTTAGCAATGTCTTGATTATATATATATTTCTCTTCCTTATCCTATTTTTAATATTTGTTGTGATATTCTGTTTATGTTATTTCTATGTTTAATCAATGCCCATTACTTGGATGAATCCCAGTTTGTCACAACATGGAATACTTTTTAGTGTGCTTCTGGATTCAACTTCCCAGCATTGCAGACTTTTATGCCTATGCTTATTAGTGTGCCAGTCTGTAGCTTTCTTCCTTAGACAAGTTCCCTTTAGGCTTGACACCAGTGTAATGCTGACCTTATAGAAGACATTGGGAAACTATCTCACCTATTTTGGTGTTTGGAAGAGTTTGAGAGAAAATTGGTATTATTTCACCTTTAAGTCTATAAAATAAAATAAACAAATTGGAATAGGACTAAACCAACAAACAGAATGAAAAGAGCCAAAGAAAAAGCAAGAGAAACACATGTAAACATAGAGAAATACANATCCACACACAGAGAAGTCATATGAAACACAAAACTNGAGGCCATTTTAAATTGCCTTGGCACAACAGCATGAGACAAAGAACATCCAAAGGTACCATTAAGTTTGTTTGGTTGTNGCCATCTACTGATGGGCATAAGGCCTACACTTAAGACTAGTTTGTTTCCCCAGTGAGACTTGCTCAGAGAAAACTAAATTTTCACTTAAAAGTGGTTATCAATTGAAGACAGCGTCTAGGGTAAGGATTGAGGCATGGGTCCACTTCTCCTGTCAGTCCTAGGAACTCATCTAGTACAGACCCACGCAGGTCTAGTGCACNCTGCCACAGTCTCTGTGAGTTAATGTAAGATCTCTCCAATTTTGTTTTTATGCAGGCACTTGGTACTATAAATTTGCCTCTTAGAACCATCTTGATTGTATCACATATGTTTGGGTATATTGTACTTTTATTTAATTCATTCTAAAAAGTTTTTAATTTCCTTCTTAACTTCTGGTTTGACCTATTTTTCATTCTGTAGTGAATTGTTCACTTTTCATGAGTTTGTAAGATTTCTGTTGTCTGTTGTTGATGTCTTAACCCATGGTGGTCAAGTAAGATGCGAGGTCTTATTTCAGTTTTCTTATATCTGCAGAGACTTGCTTCATGCCCAAATATGTGGTCAACTTTGGAGACAGTTCCATAAGTTGCTGAGAAGAAAGTATATTCTTTCATATTTGAATGAAATGTTATATAAGTGTCTGCTAAGGCCATTTGATATATAACATCATTTAGCTCCAGTATTTCTCTGTTTAGCTTTTATCTAGATGACCTGTATATTGGCAAGAGTGAGGCACTGAAGTCTCCCACTATCACTATGTGAAGGTCAATATGTGATTTTAGCTGTAGTAGTGTTTCTTTTACAAACTTGGGTATCCTTATGCTTGGTGCATAATGTTTATAATTAGAATATCCTCTTGGATTTTTCCTGTGATGAGTATGTAATGTCTTCTTCTATCTCTTCTGATTAGTTTTGGTTTGAAGTCTATTTTGTCAGATATTAAAATGTCTATATTGGCTTGCTTCTTGGGTCCCTTTGTTTAGAATATCTTTTCTCCATCCTTTTAACCTGTGGTGATGTCTATCCTTGATAGAATGGTNTGTTTCTTGGATGCAGTAGAAAGATGGATCTTGTTTTCAAATCCAATCTGTTAGCCTATAGCATTTAATTGGAGAATTGAGATCATTAATACTGATAGTTAATAATGAGCAGCATTCATTGATTCCTATTATTTTTGTTGTTATAGTGTGGGTTCTTTCCTCCTTTTTTAATTTACTGTTCTAGGATTATTTCTTCCTGTGTCTTCTTGGGTGTGGTTAAGTGCTTCAGACTGGTTTTATTTCTAGTGCCTTCTCTAGAGATGGATTTGTGGATAGATAATATTTAAATTNTGTTTTATTATAAATTATTTTTCTTTCTCTGTACATAGTGGTTGATAGCCTGGGCCAGTATCTGTGATCTCTTGGAGTCTGAAGAACATCTGTCCAGGACCTTCTGGCTTTTAGAATCTCTACAGAGAAATCAGTTGCTATCTAATGGGTCTGTCTTTATATGATACGTGATCTTTTTCCCCTACAGCCTTTAATATTTTTCTTTGTTCTATATATTCATTGTTTTGATTTTATGTGCCATGGGGAATTTCTTTTCTGATTATGACTATTTGTTGGTGTGTATGCTACTTGTACCTTTTTAGGCACCTCTTTCTTTAGGGTTGGAAAATTTTCTTTTATGAGTTTTTTTTAAATATATCTTCTGTGCCTTTATCCTAGGTTTATTCTACTTCCTCTACTTCTATTATTCATAGATTTGATCTTTTCATAGTGTTATTTCCTGGATGTTTGGTACCTGATCTTTTTTTGTTTNTTTATTTAACATTTTCTTTGATGAGGTATCCATTTCTTCTTCCTTGTCTTTGATGCCAGAGATTTTCTCATCCATGTCTTATACTGTATTGGTGAGGCTAACCTCTATAGTTTTTGCTGATATCCTAATTTTTTTTCATTTTTAGTTTTATTTTAGTCTGTGTTTTCTGTAGTGATTATTGTAGGGGAAAGAAAGAAAACTAAAGAAACCCACCTAAACCAGCTAAAGAAAACCCACCCTGACCCTGAAGCCCAGAACCAGTGAAAGAAACACAGCCTACCTAGATCTGGGACCTGAGCCAGTGAAAAAAACACTTTATCCCTGAACCCAGTACTGAAGAAACATGGCCTGATTCTGAAACCAGTGCCAAAGAAACACACTTTGTCCCTAGAATCAGAGCCAGTGAAAGAAATATGCCCTGGCCTTAGAATTAGAGCCAAAAAGATAAAAAAGGGCAGTGAAAAAANNNNAGTTTGGCTCTGAAATCAGGGCCATCTCTGCCCCTGACNAACAAAACTAACCAATCCCTGAGCAGGAAAAACTAACCAATCTGTGAACAGAAATTCTTCTCCCTGGAGAAACTCTGCCCCTAAGAAATCCTATGTAAACCTCCCTGTCTATTCAGTTGTGAGCTGTTCTTTCCCGCTCTTTTAGAGGCAGCCACTCTCCTGGACTTCTCTTTCCCAAATAAATCTCTTTCTCAAAAGAGTCTTGGGNGTGAAGATCTTCATTCACCAGCCCAGAGAAGAAGAACCTTGCTAAGATACCCCTTAGGGAACTGAATGGAAAAACTCTTGGAGAGACATTTCCCTTAGGGGGCTCAGCAAAGCAGAGCAGAACAGAAGAACCTTGCTGAGATGTCCTTTAGGAGACTGAGCAAGGTGGAGCTGAAAAAATAACAACTTTTCACTGGAGCCAGAGAAGATTGCTACATTTCTGCAGGGGCTTCCCCTTTAGCAAAATGAAGCAAAAGAAGCAACATCTTAGGCAGGAGAAGAAGCAGAGCTCTGCTGGGAAGCCCCCTTAAGTGGGGGCTGAGCAAAGCTCAACTGTTGCAGCTCTCCAGGAGAGAAGCAGGATTGTTATATCCTGTGGGAAGACATCCCCCCACCACACCCCAATTCCNGGAACAGTCAGGATACCTTTNCCTGCAGAGCTGAGCTGTCCCATTGCAGCTCCAGCCACCAGAGCTGTCCTAGCAGCTCANGGAATAGCCTTACTCCTCAAGCAGTCAGGATACCTTTCCCTCTAGAGCTGAGCTGTCCTAGCAGCTCAAGGTATAGCCTGACTCCCAGAGCAGTCAGGATAACTTTCCCCCAGAGTTGCAATACTCGCTTATAATTATCTTCCTACTTTCATGCTTTGAATTGTTCTCAACATCTCATTGTACTGTTTGTATTTTCATAGACTTCATTAAAGGATTNATTCATATCCTCTTTAAGGTCCTTGAACATAATCATAATTGCTATTTTGAAGNTTTTGTCTGAGGCTTTAGCTATAGTATCTTCCTCAGGGCCCACTAAAGTGGGGTGTCTGATTTCTGATGGAGGGGTATTGTCTTACTGTTAATATTTGTGTTTTGTGCTAGTATCTAGGCATCTGATTTGGGATGATTGAGGTGATTGTAGTTCATGATATCTGGTCTTGCCTTTGTGGATCTTAAGAAATTGTGGTGGGTGTGGGTTGCTTGGTATAGACTGCTTCTGTGGGTTCCTGGGTAGTGGAGAAGGTAGAAGTGGGCTAGGAGGAAAAGCTGAGAGGCACTTCAGAAAAGAGCTAAGGGGATTTTGTCCACACCAAGAGGCAGGATCTTCAGGGAGTTGGAAGTACAGTGAGAATAGGGGATCCTACAAGCTGGTTGCAGTAAAACAAAGAATAATCTGAAGAGACAGGGATGAAATGCCTAGGGGGACCCTGGGTCTGAACCAAGAATTTGAGTCTCTAGTGGATGAAGTTAAGGTGGGAGGAGGGGTTCCCACAAGCAGGTTGTTACTAGGATGAAGATGAGAATAGAGAGATCATAATGGAATATAGGAAGCACAATGTGAATCACCTACCTGAGTCCCTACCAAATATGGTCGATGAAGGTCCCCGGTAAAAAGTGTTTCTAGGTATCTGAGGCTAACACAAAGGAACAGAGATGCACTAGAAAGGGATGCTGAAAGGGTCCATAGGAAAGAGGAAATATTGGTCCACTTTAAAGTATGAGGGAGTCCATAGGGAAAGAAGGTCAGATGGGAGAATAGGGTCCTGAAAGAAGTCTGTTCCAGGGTTCAGATGAGACTGGAGAGATTATAACGGAAGACAGGAAGGAAAGTGAAAATTGCCTACCTAAGTCCTAGCCTGGTGTGGCCAAGACCATATAAAAACAATGACTATTAAACATAAAGTGTTTCTCTCTAGCTAAATGTGGTGGATTTACTTGTGGTAAATCTGCTAGAACAAAGACAGCCATGAATTTTTTTTAACTGATCATCTACAAGATATACNGTGTTTAGTAGGAATGATCTATTGACAACTGCACTCATTCCAAAACTCCCACTAGCTGTAGCCCTTCATTAATAGGTTTTACTCCATTTTATGACTTACAGTAAAGATGTCTTCATGTCCATCCTGAAACCGAGCCCCNTCTCTTCCATAGAGATATATAGGCACTGAACTTCTACATTGTCCATATAATACAATATAGACCTGTGAGCTGGTCCCTGCATTTGGAAAGTCACTCGTGCTTACTGAAACCTTCCAGTTTCCACCTAGAGAAGCACAAGTAGCATACAGTGTTATGGCAGGCCATTGCAAAGACAGGGTTCAAAACAAATAAAATTTTCTCTTTTTCAACTCATCTGGAAAAGCATCATAACATTGGGTTTTAAATTTGATTTTATAAAATCTCAATGTAATTGTCAAAATTACATTGTGGCTGAAAATATTTCCCAAAATAAATTTTTAAAAAAGGGTAGAGACTAGTGACCTATTGTTGTTGGTCATGCCTTACCTCTGAGAGTCACTCTAGAATTTCCATGGAACTCCCAATATTTTGACAAAATGTATATAATAGTCTTATGACTGACATATAATACGTATGCACAAAATTAGAATTAGAATTTTAAATTTTCATATATATATATACATATATATATTCTAAAATAGTCAGAAAGAATCTGAGACATGTTGCATCAATTATTTAACTGTCTCAGATAAATGATAATACTGAGGTCCACCAAGATGAGGAAAACTGTATATCACCAGGAATACAAAAGTGATGCTATAAAATAAATGATTCATTTTGAATATAATAAAGTTCACAGAACTTTGTTGCACAGTTTCATTTTAATTTTTCCAGGTGTTTTGGGGGGGAGGTAAACAACTGAAATGTAACCTACATGTTAATTAGTCAGAAATTAGAGANCATCCTCACAATTCTACAAAAGAAAACAATAAATTCAGAAGCTCAAATGACATTCTATTCATTAGACTGTAATTTTTCTTCTAAATTTGAAGCAAAGTATATTTTTATTTGATCATTATAATAAATAATCAAATTCTAGATTTAAATTTTATTTATGACACTATAATATGTCAAATATATGCTATATTTGTAAATGTCCACTTTAAAACTCAAAATTTTATTTTACTTGTCCAACACAGGATGAAAAGCAATGCCAATCTACCATATCATCTTGGTAGATGCTACTTTTATAAGTAAAAACAATTTCTTTAATTAGCAGAAAATATCAATCTGTTTCTGTTGTTGTTTTACTTTTTTTATTCATCTATTTATTTTACACCTCAGATGCAGCCTCCCCACCCCATCCTCCAATCTCAGATCCTCTCCCTTACTCCCCTCTCCCACTGCCCAATCCCCCCATCTTCTGTCTCCATCCAGGAAAGGGCAGGTCTCCTATGATTATCAATAAAACATGGCATATCAAGTTGCAGTAAGACCAAGCACCTCCCCATGTTTTAAGGATGGGCAAGATTACCCAGTATGAGAAGTAGGGTCCCAAAAGCCAGTAAAAGAGTGAGAATCAGCCCCTGCTCCCACTGTTAGGAGTCCCATAAGAGGACCAAGCTACACAACTGTGACACACATACAGAGGGCCTAGGTCAGTCTCATGCAGGCTTCCTGGTTGTTGGTTCAGTCTCTGTGAATCCCTATGAACCCAGATTAGTTGGTTGTGTAAGATTTTCTTTAGTGTCCTTAACCCCTCTGGCTTCTACAGTTTTTTTCTCTTCCTCCTTCTCAGGATTCCCGAACTCCACCTAATGTTTGGTTGTGGGTCTCTGCATCTGTTTCTATCAGTTGCTAGATGAATACCTCTCTGATGACAATTGAGCTACGCACCAATATGATCATAGGAGTTGGCCAGTGCAGACTACATGTCTACTATTGCTAGGAGTCTAAGCTGGGGTCTTCCCCATAGATTCCTGGGAGATTCCTTTGCACAAGGCTTCTGCCCAACCCTGAAATGTACCTCCACAGTCTCCCTCAGCCTCTCCCCCTCCACACCATCCCAACTTGATCACTCATGTTCCCATCTGTTATGTGATCTTTTGTTTGTGTTCTGATAAATAAAGCTTGCCTTGTGATCAGAGGGTGGAGCTAGCCACTAGTTAACCATGGAGGCCAAGCAGTGGTGGCACACACCTTTAATGCTAGCACTTGAGAGGAGGAAGCAGGAAGATCAGTAGTTCAAGGCCACCCTGGGCTATATGAGATTGAACTAGTCTAAAAGAGAAACAGAGCCAGGGGGTGGTGGCACACACATTTAATCCCAGCAATTAGCAAGACCATGCCTTTAATCCCAGCACTATCGAGGTGGGAACAGGAATATAAGGTGGGTGGAGACAGGATCTTGGCCCCCATTTAATCTGAGGATTCATAGAGACAGGATCTGTCCCATTTGGTATGAGATTTCATAGAGGTAAGAAGTGTCTGGTGACTGGCTGCTCTGCTTCTCTGATCTTTCAGCTCTCACCCTAATACCTGACTCTGGGATTTTATTGTTAAGACTAATTAGAACCATGTTTTACCCATCCCCACCCTCCCTTACTCCACTCACAAAATCTCTTCTATTTCCCTTTCCCAGGGAGATCTGGGTGTATCCCCATGAACTCACCTTTTTATCTTGTTTCTCTGAGTCTGTGGATTCTAGCATATTTATCTTTTATTTTACAGCTAATATTCACATAAGACTGAGTACATACAATGTTTGCCTTTATAGGTCTGGGTTACTTCACTTTTCTAGTTCTAACCATTTGCCTTCAAATTTTCTGGCATTGATGTTTTTAACAGCTGACTAATATTCCATTGTGTAAATGAACCACATTTTCTTTATCCATTCCTTGGTAGAGGGACATCTAGGTTGTTTCCAGATTCTGGCTATTACAAATAAAGCTGCTACAAACATAGTTGAGCAAGTATCCTTATTGTGTAATTGAACGTCCTTTCGGTATATACTCAAAAGCAGTATAGCTGGGTCTTGTGGCAGGTTGGTTCCCAGTTTTCTGAAGAGCCGCCACACTAACTTCCAAAGTGGCTGTACAAGTTTGCACTCCTACCAGCAGTGGAGGTGTGTAACCCTTGCTCTACATCCTTTCCAGCATTAGCTGTCACTTGTGTTTTTGATCTTAGCCATTGTGACAGGTATAAGATGGAATCTCATAGAATCTTTTAATTTCCATTTCCCTCATGGCTAGGGATGTTGAACATCCCCTTAAGTGTTTCTCAGCCATTTCAGATTCTTCTGTTGAGAATTCTCTGTTTAGATCTGCATCCCCTTTTTTAATGAGATTATTTGGTTTGTTGATATCTAGTTTCTTGAATTCTTTATATATTTTGGAAATCTGCCCTCTGTCAGATGCTGGGTTGGTGAATATCTTTTCCCACTCTGTAGGCTACTGTTTTGTCCTATTGATGGTGTTCTTTGCCTTACAGAAACTTTGCAATTTAATGAGGCTCCATTTATTAATTGTCCATCTTAGTACCTGTGCTATTGGTGTTCTGTTCAGGAAGTTGTCTTCTGTGCCAATGCATTTGAGATCATTCCCTGCTTTCTCTTGTATCAGGTTCAGTGTAACTGGATTTATGTTGAGGTCTTTGATAGACTTAGGTGAGTTTTATGCAGGGTGATAGATATGGGTATATTTGCATTCTTCTACATGCCAACATCCAGTTAGACCAGCTGCCTTTTTTTCATTGTATAATTTTAGCTTCTTTGTCAAAAATCAGCTGTCCATAGGTGTGTGGATTTACATCTAGGTCTCTGATTTGATTCCAATGATTCATGTGTCTGTTTTTATGCCAATACCATTTGGTTTTTATTATTATGGCTCTGTAGTGGAGCTTAAAAATCAGGAATATACCAACCCATTTTTAATATCAGAAGTAGTTAAATTTCAAGAAGTTAGAGCTGGGTGACTCTAGGTATTCTGGTAGATTCCAAGAATATTAGTGCTTGATAGAGTAAACTGTAACTAAGCTTTTCAGCCACTGCCATCCTAGCAAGAGTAACAAGAGTCTCACAGAGACTTGACTACTAAATGTGCAGGGGACAAATCAATAGGAAAAGAAATTACATTTTCCAACAACTAAGGTAGAAAAGGATAAAAGTATAAAAATGGAAATTTAAAAAATAATGAGTTCAAGAGTCTTTCCTACTTTTTCTTCTATCAATTTCAGTGTTATTGGATTTATGTTGAGGTCTTTGATCCACTTGGACTTGAGTTTTTTGCATGGTGACAAATATGGATCTATTTGCAATCTTGTACATGTTGACATCCAGTTATGCCAGCACCATTTGTTGAAGATGCTTTCTTTTTTCCATTGTACAGTTTTGGCTTCTTTGTCAAAAATCAGGTGTTCATATGTATGCG
>LZPO01117269.1:0-10817 GCA_001675575.1 Neotoma lepida
GGCATACAGCTGGAATCCCAGCACTGGGAGGCTGAGGCAGGAGGATTGTGAGTAAAAGGCCAGCCTGATTCTACATAGTCAAATTGCTCCTAAAATATCAGGGAATGAACGGAACATATAGAGAAGAATAAAATGGTCTCAAATAATGTAATTGAAAGCATGACAGATAGGGGAAAAGAACAAAGGCATAAGCAATGTTTGAAGAAATAACAAACCAGAATAATTTAAATGATTGGGGAATGAGGTCCAGATTTGAAAAACAAAATTTTGAGCAGACTATGTGACAACTCACATCTAGGAGCAGTATAGTAAAACTGAAAACCATTTGCAAGGAAAAGCATTGCCCACAAATGGACACACTGCCTTGTGAAAACAAGCAAAGCTGACAGCTAAAACCATGGAAATAGATACAACTGAAGGACACCTTTTCAGTATTGATAGAAAATAAATCTAAGCCTGGAGCTCTATACTATAGTAGCATTTAAATGTCAAGTGAACACAAGCTAGCATGCACAGCAAGGGAACAGACAGTCAGGCAGCTCATATAACCTTTTGCACAGAAAAAATATATTTGTTGAATTATTCCAGACATGCTAATGAAAATAATTAAAACATAAGATTGCAATTAAAATTAAACCCTGGTNATTGGTGCTTAACAAACCTTAAACCTATGTTCTGCATGAACAAAGACTGAAAGTAAGAGTTGCAAAAATATGCCAAGCAAACACAAAAAGAAAGCCAATGTAACCACACTGATGTCCACTAAAATAGTGATACTAGAAACATTACTAAAATATCAAAGAAAATGAATTTTATCAATATTTTGACATAGTCTCAAAAGTAGTATAATTAATAGTTGTGTATTGAAAATTTACTAAGAGAGATTTTTAGATACCATAAACACAAAAATAGTAATAAAGGATGCTAGATATGTACATTTGTTTAGCATAATATCATTTTATACACCTCAAATGAATACAAAAAATCCATAAAATTTTAATTGTTAAATTTATAGCACACTAAAATGCAACTACAAATGGAAAGTGAAAATCGGACAGAGTAAAGGAGAATATAACTATTAACTAAGAAATCAAACTGGCCTAAAATCAATTAGTGCACAGAAGATAAACTTTTTGTCTTAGTTAGGCTTTCTGTTGCTGCAACAAAACACCATGACCAATAAACTAGTTGAGGAGGAAAGGGTTTGTTTGCCTTACGCTGCCTATCATTGTTCATCATCAAAGACAGTCAAGACAGGANCTCAAACAAGGAAGAAACCTGGAGGCAGAAGTTGATGGAGAGGCCAGGGAGGGGTGCTGCTTACTGGCTTGTTCAGCCTGCTTGCCTCTAGAACCCAGGACCACCAGCCCTGGGATGGCACCACCTACAATGGACTGGGCCCTCTTCATCAATCAATTATGATTTTTATCAATTAATTATGAAAATGCTCTATAGCCAAAACATATGGAGGCATTTTTCTCAATTGAGGTTCCCTACTTTCAGATAACTCAAGCTTTTGTCAAGTTGACATAAAACTAACCAGAACAATTAGCATAAAGTAAATTAACTGGCACATATATGGCATGCTTCATTCATCTGCAAAATTATTTTTGAACCAGATTTTACTATATTTGAAACACAAAATAAGTAAAACCAAACTACAAAGGAACAAANTCACGTATACTAGGGCTGAAGAGATCACTCAGCAGTTAAAAACACATACTGCTCAGGCAGAGGACTAAATCCAGTTCCCAGCNCTCAAAATTGATGGCCCAGAGTTACCTGTAATTTTAGCTCCAAGGAATTGTCTGCCCTCTTTTCACCTTCACAAACACCTAAATTCATGTGCACATACATATAGATACACATACATACACATAACTAAAAATAAAAAATATTATAAAAATATTACATATGCTGTATTTTCTGAGGAAAGTAGAACTAGGCTTCAAATGATAAAAATGAAAAAGCTCACATACTTAAAAACAAAGCAACACACTTCTANATAATCCACATGTCAAAGAAAAAATAACAAAAATTATAAAATATTTTGAATAGTAATGAAAATACAACATATCAAAATTATTACATGTAACAGTAGAATAGATGAGAATTTTGTTGGTAGTGCTAACCATACATTTTAGAAAGCAAAAACAGTAAACATAATTAGATAAATTTCAGATACCAAAGTTAGACAAGTAATTGTAAATGAACTTAAGTAAAGTGAGAATAATATACTAGTAAAAGTCAGTAACAAAGANGGAAGGAATTATAGCAAAGCTACAATTTGGCTTTCCTAGTAAAGAAAGCCAAAGTTACCAGAAGCAGAAGGAAGGGGTCTACAAACGTTTATGAATATAAATGACCAGCATGACAGCAATCTTACAGAATTCGAGCAAAGAAAAAGTAGTGACCACTTCCCAGCTCATTCCATAAAGACATGATAAAAAAATCAAAAGAACATAATGATAACGAATAACTATGAGCACACTTTTCTCATAAATACAAGTTCAGAGATAGCAAANTGTATATCAGGGAGCAGAACAATAATAAAATGAAAAGATAACAAAATGTATTTATTCCGGATTTGCAAGGCTTATTTCATCTTCCAAAGTAACCAGCACATTTTACCACATAAATTAATACATAAGATGAACACCTGGACTACTCAATCAATGCAGCAGAAGTGAGACAATTGAGCATCATCCGGATCTAATTTAGAAGTTACCACATTGAAAACTGGGAAGGAATTTCCTTTAATTTAAAATTTTTAACTTTCAACAAATATCACAACTAATTCATGGAAGATTCATATGCATAGATTTCTCATGACTAGGAAAGAGTAAAAGATGACTTCAGCACTTCTCTTATTCANGAGGTAGGGGTCCAGAACCTCCAACCCACAGTTGGAGATTCAAGTGTACATCCTCAAACCTGGGAGTAGCTGTTTTAAACAAGAGCCACAGTACAATAATAACAGCACAAAAACAAACGCTGAAGAAGCTTGTAAGTTGTGGAGTTACCATGCAGATCTCAACTTATTTTCCATAAGAAAAAAAATGAAATAGTCTCTAAGCCAATGCTGTTTGGGACTTGATAGTTCTTGTGCAAAGAGAATCCTGACAAGCTGATATGTCAACCATCTGTAATAATATGTAGTTGAATTTTGTGACCAAGCTTCAAGCCAAAGTTAGTGGGCATCACCAGGTGCTCACTGAGTGATTTNTTTTTCCTGCCTTTCTTACTTCTTTTCTTTTTATTGTTTTTAACATTGTATTAAATCCTGGCAGAAAGATATAGGAAATTTTCCAGTATATTGTTTTCCTCTACACTATGAGAGTTAAACCACTAGGTTACCAGAACTAGAATAACCTCAAAAAAATGACCTCGTCTATTTTTAGAAGCCTCCCCTGTGCAAGCAATCCTTTTTCTTTTTCCCAAATCCAGGTGGGACTGAGCATAAAGTCCCATGAGTTATTTACTGGCTCTGCCCTAGGAAATGTAGAANGGAGGTTAAAAGATCACTGGAATGAGACCATATGCTCAAACATACTGCATATGCATTGGCAGAGGGAATGGAAGTGTTAAGACAGATCACAATGTGCCAAAAAGTATATAAAGATAATAAAATAGCCCTTATCATTTGTGTCAGGTAGTTGGACAGCATTTCTCTTAAAACTTAAACAGTACATTTGGCCAATAGATTCATTTCTTTCTTTTCCCTTCTTCCACCCTTTTATATTCCAATAGCCATAAAGAATATGAAAGTCTTTAAAAGAAGAAACTAAAATCTCTTTAAGAGCTAAAAATCTCTTTAAAATCATTTAAANAAATTAAATTCTAAATCTCTCCAAATTATAATGTATTGAATTCTGTAAATTTATGTAATGTTTAAAGAACTATATATGTATATAATATATAACAGAATACCATATATCTAAATATTGTATGTATAACTTAATATTGCATAAATATCATTGAATAAAAACTGAAGANACTGTTTTCTTTTTCTAAAATAACCCATGGTTCCTAGGGAAAATGACCAGGGAATTTTAAATTAGTCCCCAATAATGGTTACTGTTTGACTCCTCATCATCAGAATTATTTTTCCCATTGAGTTATAGCTCAATTTGACAGATAAAATGGATCAATGGAACATAACCAACCAGGAATTCCTAAAATATGATGAGGTTTTTCTTAAATAAGAAGCTGCAAATAAAATAATAGAAATATGAATTTCAAGAATTTTCCATAAAAGAGAGATGATCAGCAAATGATGAGGTTAAGAATTGGGTTTGGGTGAGGGAGCCACTTTGAGCCCTCTGTCAGTTTATAAAAGGCCAGAAAATAAATTACCTTGGAAAATGAGAGGATTGTAGACAAGCAGAGTTGTTGGAGCCTGGAGAATTACTTTCCAAGGAAGTAATCCACACACAGAAGATCAAAGAGGACATTGTTCCATCCTGAGGAGATTACTACCAAGGCAGATTTGAAACTTCAATGCCTTATCTTTTGAAAATTGAACCAACCTAAGGAAGGCATGTGGATGATAATAAAAAGATGTTAATGAGCAACACATGACATATTCCTAATTCAGACTCCCCTGGGAAATATAAAATCGTGGTTTGAAAGAAGAATCACCTGTTTAACAGCAGAAAAACTTGTCTTCCAAAAATATTAAAAGTCAAACAATTTAAAATTGATTCAAGAAGAGGAGGAGTGATTCTATAACTACTGCTGCTGCTACTGCTTCAGGAGACTGCCCATAATAAAAGAATATATAGATTTATGTATTCTACAGAAAACCTTCTACTGAACCTAACAAATAAAATGAGATTAGAGAGAGTATAGAAATTGGATCTTCTGAAATTGCTGCAAAGACTTTGACTATGATAATCCCGCCACACACACTCTCAGGGGAGGAAACACTAGTCCCCATCTGCCAGCACTATTTTTAGAGGTAGGGAGTGGGCCTTGCTGGGGGACATAGGTCTATGGGACAGGGCCCTGGAGGTGTTGCTTTTGGTCTCTTCCCATCTCTCTCTGTTCCTGTCTGTTATGATACGAGTTTCCGTGCCACATTCATCCTATGAAGTGTACTGAATTCCTGGAAACTTCAAGTAAAATATCATATTTTCCTCTAAACTGTCCCCGTGGGTATTTTGGTCAAAATGATACAAAGTCTGATTATTAAAGAGGTATTTTTTATAGTTACTAGTTGAGATCCATGACTAATTAGAACAGTTAAAAGGAAAATTTAGACACATGACAAACCTTGAGTCATCAGTTTTGACTTGTAGTACACAGACTCCCAGGTTAAATTGCAGATGTAACTAGCTTTTACAAATCATTTTCACTGTGGCAATAATGTATGCCATAGTGCAAGTTACAAATTAAAATGTCTTCCATATCTGTGGGTGCGATTCCTCTTCTAGATATTCTGGTAGTTACCACTATAATTGAATCAATAAGTGTGTTCGTTGGTGTCTCATGTGGTGGTATTGCATAGTGCTCTTTTAAAAATAAAACATTTATTAAATGTATAGTACTATTTCTCTATCTCCTANTTTTTTCTCCTACTAACTGTTTAATGAAAAGTAATAAATTTACACCTCCATTATTTGAGCTTTGAAGTTTAAACAGAATCTACTGACTCTTTACTTGGAAAGATAAATATTTTCTAGTACATTTGAAATTCCAACAGTCTTTGTTCTTTACTAAGTGTTACTTAGAATATTATCTATCATTTGTCAAGATTCATGATATGTTCTCTTCTCTAACAATAAGCTGTTAAATTAAAAATAAAATAATAAATTAACAACATTTCAGTATTATAAGTATACAGATGTTTCAGTATAATTTGTTTCAGTATAATAATGTTTCAATGTATAATTGAGCATAAATGTAAATTATAATAAACAAAAACCTAAAATAATTAAGCAATGACTTCAGATTGAAGATATAGACTAGATGAGGTGAAGAAACCAAAATATTAAATGTATTTTAAGTACAATCTATGTTTTACAAATGTATATGCTTGTGTGTATTTATATATATAGTGTGTAACCAATTGACTGAAGTTTGAAAATGAGTATATTCTTTGTCATAATTTANAGCAAAGTAAGATCCATATGTGTTAAGATATAAATGCATAATGTGGAAACAAAAATTAACATGAAAAACAGATCATTTCAGCTATATTATATTGCTAAGAAATTCATTTTGTATTATAATACATAGTATGAACTTAGATAATATTTAATATTCAGATANAATATACAATATTAGATATAGCCTTCTATACTTTATAAAATATACAGTATAATTTCATGACTAAAAGTAGAAGAATATACACAAATGTTACTTAAATAATGATAAACAAGTTGGAGATAAATTGGAAATAAGAACTTTCAAAATGACTAAATTCTGTCCATGTTGTTGACTCTGCCTCTCTCTCTCTGTCTCTCTGTCTCTGTCTCTGTCTCTGTCTCTCTCTCTCTCTCGTGTGTGTGTGTGTGTCTGTGTCTGTGTCTGTGTCTGTGTGTCTGTGTGAAGATTGAGGGAAAGCTAAAGTATGATGTCTTGTGTCTCTCTTTCTTACTCTTTTGCTCATTTTCTCAGATCAGGTCTCCTGCTGAAGGTGAAGAACCACCGGCTCACTTGCAGCCAAGGAGCTCTAAGGCTTCCCTGTCTCTGCCCTGGCCCCATGTGCTGGGATTTCAGATGCCTACTGCTCTACTGACATTTATGCAGGTACTGGGATCTAACCTCAGCGTCTCATGCCTACAAGCCAAAGCATTTTGAGAACTGATCCACTTTCCCAGACTTGTGCCCACACTTCTTAAAGTTAGTACATCCAAAGCACGTTTAAATGAATATTAGATTAAGGTCTCACAAAATTGGAGTTGAGGGTGTCACAGAGCTGGGAAAGTACTTATTTATCATGTAGGAAGTCCTGTGTTTAATAACCAGCACTTCATAAATTGAGGATAGAGCATATTTGTGACCCCAGCACTCAGGAGATGGAGGCAAGGAGATCAGAACTATTAAGTCATCCTCAGTTACCTCATGACTTTAAGCCCAGCCTGGACTATATAAGACACTGTATAATAATAATAATAATAATAATAACAATAATAATAATAATAATAATAAAAGAATAGCATCAATAACAGAATCATAAACAGCATTTAACAAAATTGAGTACTGGGTATATATATATATATATTAATTATCTACATTTATCTTGACATTTTATTATATTTCTGTGTGTGTGTCTATGCATGTGTGTGTGTTTGTGTTCATGCATGTGCACATGTGAGTGTGTACCCATGTGCCACAGAAGACAACTTGCACAAGTCAGTTCTCTCTTTCTACTATATTGGTCCTGGAATTGGAACTCGGGTCATAAGCTTGACAGCAAGTACCTTTACTTGTTGAGTGATCTTCCTTGCTATATCTTGATGAAAATATACTCTAAGAATACATTATAATAAAATAGCTTGTGTTTTGTTAACCAAGGATATTCTGGCAACTCTCCAAATCAATACAGTCTATAACCACTGATTTTAGTTGCTCACTGCAAATTGATAGTGGTTACAGGACTTGAAGAAATCAACTTGGTACTGATGAAGATGATGCAGAGACTGCTGAGGAAAAAATGTCATCAGTAATTTCACTTAAATGTGACCTCTGTGAACTATAATAATGACTGGTTCAATACAATATACCCATGGGTACAATAGTAACATAAATATTACGGGAGTAACCATGCACTTTCTGATTGGATTTNAAGTCTGATCCACAGGAGCAAATGTATGTCTGGCAGGGTTAATCTAGCTAAGAACCCATGGTTCGAGAGATCATAAGCCCCAAGGTAAACTTTCTCCTATAATTTTACTAAATGAATATAGTATCAAACTGCTCTCTAAATTCATAACTTTATGCCCCAAAATCAGTGCAGCAATCAATCTTCATCAGAGAAGTTTCTTTATTCAGAAATAGTTATTAATGTAGAAACTCAAAACTGATCAAAGCATAGAGAATAAATGTATTTGGACTACTCAACCACAAGTAGGACATGTGTATCACACACACACAGGCACCCAAAGTTTAAGGACTGTCATGGGATAGGAGACAGAACAATTTTGAGAGCCTAAGGTCAGAGAGAAGCAGAGCAAAGTAGTATCTTCTGGACATGGCAAGACCACTGAAGACATGAACTCAAAGCAGCTGTGGTTGCCTTCATAAGATTAGCACACTAGCATTGAGAGGGTAGAAGATCACAGCCCCCACTCCTAACTGAGGAGCTATGATGACTTCTGGGTAAGGGAGATTCAGTTTTCTTTAAGGAGAGGTCCCTGGTATAAGACTCCACACCTATGAACATCTGGAAATGACAAACTGGACTTANTGAGTTATTAAAATGTTTAAAAAAATAAGAGAACACAAAGTTGGAAGGGCTGGTAGTGAATCTAAGAGAAGTTAGGAAGAGAAGCCCGGGATGAACGTGATCAAACTACATTAAATGCTTCTCATAGAATTAATAAAAATTATATAAAAATAGCTTATGCTAATCATACATTCCAACCTACCTCTTTTCTTCTAACAACTTGAGAGCATTTTGTCATTATCTATAACTGAAGTAGAAGCTGTAGTAACATAGATTTAACCTCACTGAAATTATAAATTAACTGACTTGCCTCAGTGTAAAAAATCCTCTTGGTTATTTGATACTATGCCGGGATATGCATTTATAAAGCAGCTTGTTANATAGCCTTTCTGTNAAATGTGCAACTTTTCCAGACATGAAACAAAACTCAAAAGCTGTGAAGAGCAAGTTTGATATATTTTGACCATGTAAAAATTCACATTTCTGGATGTAAAAATAGTCGCATAAAAATGACTCAAGGAAAAAGATTAATCATGTAAAATGGATTGGGCTTTGTTGATGTATAAATGTCATAATCCTAATATTCTGATTTTGTACATCTATCAAATGGGTTTTGCTAGCTGTGAACTTTGCAACCATCATGTTCAGACACTTCTCTGTCACTCCAAACATTTTTTTGTACCTTTTCCAAATTACTAACACTCCATTCTGATGAGGTAAAATACTGACAAAACCTATATGAACCTATTTTCTATTATAATTCAGATTAATATTTCCTATATGCTCATATAAATAGAATCACATGTTATGTGCATACTCTTTTGTACTGGAATCTCCTCATGATTTTATTTCATATCTTTATAATGATATAAAACATCATTTCATATGCTTTTAGCCAAGTACACATTCTTCTGAAGCATGTTCTAAATACTTGATGGTCATACTATCAAGTGATTCATCTCCTCATGATTGAGCTTCCAGGATCTTTTATGTATTTGAATATAACTCCTCTGTCCATATAAGCATAAGGCAGTACACTGCCAGTGTAGGGCTTATCTTTTTATTTTCTTAATAAATAATTTTGAAAAGGAGGTATCTAACTTGGATACAAGCAGTTCTTCTCTCCCTGAAAAGCCTTTATTTGCCATTTTATTTTAATGACATTCTCCCTGTACATTGAAATCTATGTTGACAAATTTTCCTTTAGGAACCTTAAAAATGCCACTATGATGATTTGAATAAGAATGACCCCCCCCCATAGATCATTTGAATGTTTAGTCACCAGGGAGTTTAGTTATTTGATAGGATTATGAGGTGTGGCCTTTTTGGAGGAAGTATGTCACTGGGGATGGGCTTTGATATTGCAAAAGCCCAAACCAGGCACAGTTATTTCTCTCTTCCTGCTGTTTGTGGATCCGGAGGTAGAACTCTCAGCTACTCTTCAGCATCATGCTTGTCTGTATGCCACCATGCTCCCCACCTTAACAATAATGGAGTAAACCTCTGAAACTGTAAGTCAGCCCCAATTTAATGTGTTCTTTTATAAGAATTGCCATGGTCANGGTGTCTCTTCACAGCAACAGAACACTGACTAAGACAGNCACTTTGTTTTATTCTGGAGCCTAAGGTTTTTAAAAGACATATGTCATCAGTCTTATGTCCATTCCTTTGCATGTAGCAGAACTTTGTTTGTTGCTGTTGTTGTTCTTCAAAATAAGTTTATTTACAAGCATATAAAGAAAATCAGGCTTTGCTTTGTTTGCCTTTTGCAAAATCCTTCCAGCACAGGCAGTGTATCACAGACACTGTTTGAAATTGGCTTTCCATGCCCCATTCAGCCTGTGATTGCTTCAGGTCATAAAGCCCATCTATGAAGGATACATGCGAGTGGCTTCAATATGTTCTTTCCACAGGTGTATCCCATCAGTTTTACCTCATAATGCTATATTATTGTAGACATTATAGTTTTAGTTTTTAGTATAATTTTGATAAAAATACTTGGTATATGATTCTATGTGCATCTTGACTTTTATTGAACATAAATTTATAGATATCAACCTATAGATATCAACAAATGGAATGAATACTTCTTATGCTTGGGAAATGNTTTGCCAAATCGTTTTGTGAAAAGTGTACAATTCCATAAAAGTTCAAGTATCTACTTCCCACACATCACTGTTTTGAGAATCTAGCCATTTAACTCTATTTTTTCTTTTATTGAAAATAGATCTGTGGTGATATTGTGACCCCCAATATATTGTGCACCCTAATAAAGCTTTCCTGGGGTCAGAGAACAGAACAACCACCAGATTAGACATAGAGGCCAGAAAATGGTGGCACACACACCTTTAATCCTATCACTTGGGAGGCTGAGATCCACCCATATCTCTGTGAGTTCAAGGCCACACTAGAAACAGCCAAGCAC
>LZPO01117269.1:13372-42931 GCA_001675575.1 Neotoma lepida
GTGTGTGTGTGTGTGTGTGTGTATACCACATTCATGCAGGATTCCCTAGATGTCAGAAGAGGGTATCAGATCCCTGAAATTAGGAGCTGTGTGCAGCCCAGTGATTCTAGGAACCAAGCACACATCCTCTTCAAGAGCGGTAAGAGTCTGAACCTCTGAACCATCTCCCCAGCACCAGTGGCTCTGTTTCATTATGAATTTCCTGAGTTACTTTCTCCATTATGGACTCTAAGCAATTTGATTTAGACAGGCCTTTTGTATATTTTCCATTTATCTTGATGAGGTTTTATTGGAATGTTTAAATGTGTTAGATTATATTTTTTTCATATATGTGGGACATATTTTAGCCATTATTTACCCAAGCACTTCTGTCTTTGCCTTCTCTTCCTCTAAGACTCCACCCCAAGTATGTCTTCTAGACTTTATACAGTAAGTTAATGCAACATCATTAATTAATAGGCTTTCCTATGTGTTCTTCAATTAAGATAGTTCCTACCATTCTATCAATATGTTAATATTGTTCTTCTGCACTATATAACCTACTATTATCCCCATATAATAAATAATATTATTTCAAAACTTTAATTTCTTGAGATTTCATTAAACTATTTTTCATGTATGGTCATATTGTTAATATTTCCATTTATATGCCCAAATATATTAAACTCAATAAATGCTTTAGGGCTTTGTCCACTTGTCCCACTGTTTCTGCATTTCTGAGTGCATTTGTGCTGACAGGTTCATCTATTGTCCAATGTATGTGTTGTCTATGTGTCTCATATTTTTGCTTGATTGCTAGAATTTTCTTTTCTTTTTCTAATTCTTTTTTATTAAGATTTTCCACTCCTTTTACATACCAACCTCAGATCCCCCTCTCTTCCCTCCTCCCGCCCTGCCAGCTCTCCCCTTCAACTCACCCCTCATTCCCACCTCCTCCAAGACATGGTCTCCCATGGAGAGTCTCCGGAGCCTGACATTCTCAGCCAAGGCAGGACAAGACCCTCCTCCCTGTGCCTAGACTGTGCCAGCTGTCCCACCACAGGCTCTGGGCTCCAAAAAGATAGCCCCTGCACCAGGGAAGGATCCCAATCCCCCTGCCTGGGGGCCCTCAAACAATTCAAGCCAAACAACTGTCTCAAGCTTGCAGAGGGCCTCTATACCACTCTTGGGCATATACCCAAGGAATGCTCAATCATACCACAGGGACACATGCTCAATTATATTCATAGCAGCATTATTCATAATAGCCAGAACCTGAAAACAACTTAGATGCCTCTCAACTGAAGAATGGATCAAGAAAATGTGGTGCATATACACAATGGAGTACTACTCAGCAGAGAAAAAAGACTATATGAAATTTGCAGGCAAATGGATGGAACTAGAAAATTTTATCCTGAGTGAGGTAACGCAGATGTAGAAGGTCAAACATGGTATATACTCACTAGTAAGTGGATACTAGATGTNAAGCAAAGGATTGCTAGAATTTTCAGTGAAGCATTTATGTGGGTTTGGGTTTTGTTGTTTTTATTTGNTTAAAGTATTTTTTTGATATATAAATCATTTGAAAATCAGTTACTTTATTAGACTAATCCAAATAGCCTTTATTATGGAAGATATTTAATCAAAATAGTCCTTTGTGAGTCTACTAAGGTCATTATTCAGTTCTTTCTATAGAGTTACAACTAGTTATTCTGGAAGTGATTGGAAAATAATCTACTATATGAGTTCTGGAAATTGTCCAGATCATACTCCAATTATCCTATGCTTGGTGTGTTGCCTCATCAAGCATTGTACTAGTATTCAACAAAAACTATAAAATAGATATCCATCAGAATTCCTGGAACAATTCTTTTCAAGAGCTTCTTCATCTTTAGAACTTCAACTTCCAATACCTCAGCTAACCTCAGTTCTAGTCTTTCCTTATTCAACTCTGAGAGATTGCCATGCTCTGCCAGAGAGTCCATGGCTTTAGATGGAGCCAGAATGCGTCCAGAAGATCTAAGTAGTTATAACATTATCTCAACTGTTTAATTTTCCTAAAGAACACACATATCCAATACTCTAAAATAAGTATTCTCTACCTTTTGACCAATGTTCAAGTTGTTTATGGAAGCAAGAGAAGTCAATATTTTATTATTTTCATCATGAATACAACTGATACCATTTTATGGATCAAAAATGAAAATATGACCATCTAAAACAAAAAATAAAACAATTAAGCAAGCATGAAATATATTTAATTCCTAACAAAAAAAGCCAACAGTAAATAAATTTACAGCATCAGTAATAATTAAGAAATTTTAATAAGGTACAACATATTCCTTTATCAAATTATCAAATACTTGAGACACAATGCTGAGTCTTCTGCAATCATCAAGCCACAGTGTCAATCTTCTCTGCTACTAATCAGGAAATCTTTTGTAACAGTTTCAGTGAGAATGGCCCCCATAGCCTCATATGTTCGACACTTGAAACTCTATCTGATGGAACTGTTTGGGAAGGATTTGGAAATATGACTTTGTTGAACAGGGTGTGACACTAGGGGCAGGCTCTGAGGTTTCTATTCCCAGTGTGCTCCCTCCCTCTTGCTCGTAGATCAAAATGAAAGTTTTCAACTGTTTTTACTANCATGTCTTTGAGCCTCCATCATGGACTCCAACTCTCTGAAAGTATGTCCAATTANTCATTCCCTTTTATAAGTTGCCTTGGTCACAGTGTTTACTCACAGAAATTTAAAAGTAGCTAAAATACTTTNATATTTTTACCAAAAAGTCTTTTTGTCACTAAACATAACTCTTTCACTGTTTACAAAGATTCAAACTTTGACTTTACTCCTTAGATTCAACTCAGTATTCTAGTTATTATCACAAGCTAGGAAGTATGGAGGATACTGTGCAAACTTTGGTAGCCATACTCACCTGAATTTTGTCCCTAGGAAATCCACCTGTCCAGATATAGCTCAAGACTTGGGGGACAAGGATTAAAGCTGTTTTTTCTCATTTAGTATTTGTCTAGTGTTTGAAGATTGTTTTTACTTTACTGAACTTTTTTTCATTATAGATGAGACTTCCAGTGTTAGCCCTGTTTTTCTCCTGCATGCAAACATATTCTCTAATGTCTTCACCACTGTAAGGTAATTTACCATGCTACCTCTATCTGTTTGGCTTCTGGGACTGTCAATAGGACTGGGATTGTAAAGCAATGTGAACTATAACTCAATTGCTCCAGTTTGGGACTGTGAAGACAAATGGATCTTGTGAGCCTTCCTGTTGTTCCCTACATTACTAGTGAATATTTATACTCCCCATGTTATGTTCTGAGTTTCTTTCATTTGGGAACAGTATCTTAGGGATTTTCACATTCCTACAGTACTTGGCTCCCTTTAAAGNTATGAATGAAAAATCAAGCTTATATGAATAAGTTTATCATACCAATGATGTTTTCCTAACATTGCCACCTTAATATATGACTAAATGAACTTCAAACTAAAACTCATCAGAAGAGACCTAGAAGGGCTATACTAATCAAAGGATAAATTTGTCAAGAAACTATTACAATGCTTCAAACTCTGGTGTACCTAATTTCATAAAAAGCATATTAATGAAATTTAAAAAACAAAAACACAAACCCAAAAATAGCAAGTGATTTCAGCACTCCACTTTCTCTCAGAGATAGGTCATCCAGACAAAGAATCAACAGAGAAACCTGAGAGTTAAGTGACATTTTATAACAAGTGGGCTTAAAAGATAAAAGATATCTATAGAGTATTTTACCCAAACACCAAAGAAAATAAATTCTCCTCAGCAATATATGGAATTTTCTTTAAAATAGATAGCATACTTAGACAAATAAAGAAAAATTGAAATAATCCCATTTTTCAGGTCACTTCTGCCAGAAAACCAGGTAGGCTTCTGGATGATCTCTACTTTCCTTTTTATCCCACATCCACTCTCAGTGTCACCCCTAGCACTACAATATAACACCAGCTGCAAAACTTCCCCTCCCCATAGTCCAGGAGTCCTATAGATTCCACAGACTACCTCCCACCTCCTGTCCCTACCTTATCACTGTGTTCTAGCCTGCAACCTGGGAAGACACCTCTTGCTCAACTATAGGCCACACCTGCAAGAGGTCCAGGTAAGCTGCCTGCAGACCTTCTGCATTCTTTCCGTTTCCCAGATCCAATCTCAGGGCAGCCCCTAGAAGTGCAACAGAATACAAGCCTCAACTTCCCCTTACCCCTGTCTGTGAAAATAGGAACTGTGGACTCAAGTTTCACCAACAGAATACAAGAGATGGAAGAAAGAATTTCACACATTGAAGGTACAATAGAAGAAATGGATACATCACATCAGTCAAGGAAAATGTTAAATTTAANAAAGTTCCTGACACACAAAAAAATTAGATACACTATGAAATGACCAAAACTATGAATGATAGGAATAGAGGAAAGAGAAGAATACCAGCTTAAAGGCCCAGAAAATATTTTCAACAAAATCATAGAAGAAAAGTTTCCTAACCTAATGAAAGGGATTCTTACAAAGGTACAAGAAACACACAGAACACCAAATAGATTAGCTCAGAGAAGAAAGTCCAATCACACATTATAATAAAAGTACTAAACATACTGAATAAAGAATAATAAAAGCTGCAAGAGAAAAAGACCAAGAAAACCATAAAGACAGACCTATGAGAATTACACCTGACTTCTCAATTGAGACTCTAAAAGCCTGAAGGGCCTGGACAGATGTGCTGCAGACTCTAACAGACCACAGATGCCAGCCCAGACTACTATACCCAGCAAAACTTTCAATCACCATAAATGGAAAAAATAAGCTAACTCATGTTAAAGCCAAATTTGTAAAATATCTATCTACAAGTTCAGTCCTATAAGGGGTACTAGAAGAAAAAATCCAAACCAAGGAGGCTAACTACATCCATGGAAACACAGGAAGTAATCTCACACCAACAAAACCAAAAGAAGGGAAGCATATACACACACAACATCACTACAAACAATAAAATAACTGGAATTAACACTCATTGGCCATTAATAGCTCTCAATATCGGTGGCCTCAATTCACCAATAAAAAGAGATAGAATAAAAAAATGATTGTGAAACAGGTTCTATCCTTCTGCTGCATACAAGAAACACACCCCAACATCAAGGATAGACATCAGCTCAGAGTAAAGGGTTGGAAAAAGATTTTCCAAGAAAATAGACNNAAGAAGCAAGCTTCTATAGCCATTTTAATATCTAACAAAATAGATTTCAACCCAAAATTTATCAAAAGANATGGGGAAGGACACTACANAATCATCAAAGTAAAAAAAGCATCAAGATGATGTTTCAATTCTTAACATCTATACCACAAACACAAGGACACCCACTTTTATAAAAGAAACACCATTACAGAGTAAATCACATATTGACCCTCACATACCAATAGTGGGAGACTTCAATACTCCACTCTCACCAATGGACAGGTCATTCAGACAATAATTAAACAAAGAAATGCTAGAGATAACTGACATTATAAACAAAATTTACAATTTACAAAATACACATTTACAAAATATTTACCTAATACACATTTACAAAATATTACCAAAACACAAAAGAATATAACTTCTTCTTAGTACCTCATGGAATATTCTCCAAAATTGACCACATACTTGGACACAAAGCAACTCTCAATAGATACAAGAAAATTGAAATACCTCTTTGCATCTTATCAGANCACCATGGATTAAATTGTATATCAACAACAGCAGAAACAACAGAAAGCTTACAAACTCATAGAAATGGAACAAAATTCTACTTAATTTAAAAGAAATGGGTCAAGACACATATAAATAAAGNTACAAAAGACATTCAAGAATTCAATGAAAGTGATTGCATAACGTATCCAAACTTATGGAATGGAGTACTAACAGAAAAGTTCATAGCACTAAGTGCCTTCATCAAAAACAAAAAATGAGAAATCTTATATTATCAACTTAACAAAACACCTGAAAGCTCTAGAACAACAACAACAAAAAGTAAACACACCCAAGAAGGGTATATGACAAGAAACAAACAGGGTTGAAATCAATAAANTAGAAACAAAGAGAATAATATAAAGAATCAATTAAACAAAAAGTTGATTCTTTGAGAAAATCAATAAGATAAACAAACCCTTATCTAAATTAACTGAAAAACAGAGAAAGAATAATCAAAATAATAAAATAAAAAATGAAAGNGAGATGTAACAACAGACACCAAGGAAATCCAGAGAATCCTAAGGACAAACTTTAAAAATGCATATTACACCAAATTAGAAAATCTAAAAATAAATAAATAAATAAATAAATAAATAAGTAAAATAAAGCATAATAAAATAAAAAAAATAGAAAATCTAAAAGAAATGGATAATTTTTCTTGATAGATACCACTTACCAAAACTAAATCAAGATCTGACAAAAAATTTAAATAGATCTATAACAGCAATGAAATAGGTCAATAAAAGTCTATGAGTGGGGAAAAACCAAACAAACAAACTAAAAACAACAGCAAAAATGGCCCACAGCCAGACTTTCAAAGAAGAATTAATGCAAATATTCCTCAAATTATTCCACAAAATAGAAAAAGAAGGAACATTGCCCAATTCCCTTTATGATGCCACAGTCACCCTGATACCCAAACCATAGAAAGAGTCAAAGACTCAACAAAGAAAGAGAAGTATAGATGAATTTCCTTAAGAACATAGAAGTGAAAATACTCAATAAAATATTTGCAAACTGAACCCAAGAATATATCAAAAAGATCAGCCACTATGACCAAATACATTTCATCCCAGAGATGCAGGGATGGTTAAACATATGAAAATTAGTAAATGTAATCCACCAATAAATAAACACACACACACACGCACAATTGTTTCATTACATACTGAAAATCTTTTGACAAAATCCATCCCCCTTTCATGATAAAAGTCATGAAGAGATTAGGGATACAAGGGCCATACCTAAANATAATAAAGGCAATTTACAGTAAGCCCATAGCCAACATCAAATTAAATGGAGAGAAACTCAAAGTAATTCCACTAAAATCAGGAACAAGACATGGTTATCCACTCTCTCCATATCTAGTCTACATAGCACTTGATGTTTTGGCTAAAGCAATAAGACAATTTTAAGAAAATCAAGGGAATACAGATTGGAAATGAAGAAGTTAAAGTATGATTATTTGCAGATAATATGATAATATACATAAGTGACCCTAAAAAATCTACTAGGGAAGTCCTATAGCCGATAAACACTTTCAGCAAAGTGTCTGAATATATGATTAACTCAAAAAAAAATCAATAGACTCCCAATATATAAGAAACAAATGGACTTAGAAAGAAATCAGAGAAATAATATCCTTCATAATAACCTCAAATAAAATCAAATATCTTGGAGGTAACTCTAACTGAGCANGTTAAAGAATTANATGATAAAATATTTCAAGTCTTTGAATAAAGAAATTGAAGATGTCAGAAGATGGAATGTTCTTCTGNGCTCATGGATCAGTAGGTTTAATATAGTAAAAATGATCATCTTACCAAAAGCAATCTATAGATTCAACACCATTCCCATCAAAATTCCAACNNAATTCTTTACAGACCTTGAAAGAACAATACTCAATTTCATACGGAAAAACAAAAAACCCAGGATAGCTAAAACAATTCTGAACAATAAAAGAATTGCTGGAGATATCACCATCCCAATTTCAAACTATACTACAAGCTATAGTANTAAAACCCATATGGTATTAGCATAAAAACAGACATTTTGATCAATGGAATCAAATTGAAGACCCAGTAATAAATTCACACACATACAAATATCTGATTCTTGATAATAAAGCCAGAAATACACACCAGAAAAAAGAAAGCATCTTCAACAAATGGAGCTGGTCAAACTGGATGTCTGCATGCAGAATGCAAATAGAGCCATACTTATCAACCTGCACAAAACTCAAGTCCAAGTGGAACAAATACTTCAACATAAAACTAGATTAACGAATTTCTAAATGGTCTTATTAAATAAAAACACAGAGCCAGAAATAGGGGTGAAAACTGGACAGAGATCAGAGGAATTAGGAACAGCCACCAACCAGCTAACCTCACCTCACCAGTGCCGCTGCTTCCAAAAGTGAGCCTATTTCCCATCTAAGCAGGCTTATATGCCTTTTCTGTTTTCTCAGCCCAGCTACATCACTTCTTCTACCTGCCCAGATCTGTCACTTCCTATTTGTTTGTACGAACCTCCAGATCTCTATGGTTAACTAGTGTTGGAATTAAAGGCATGTGTTACCATGCTTGACTCTGTTCCCTAATGTGGCCTTGAACTCACAGAGATCCAGACAGATGATGCCTGCCAGGTGATAGGAATAAGGGTGTGTGCTATATTGCCTGACTTCTGTTTTTTACTAATAGTGGCTGACCTTCCTCTGACCTCCAGGCAAGCTTTATTTTATTGGGAGACACAGTTTATTGGGGGACACAGATAAAATATCACATTTCCCCTTTTTGTCTAATAAAGATAAAAAATTTAAAGTTATAACTAATATAAGAAAAACTATATACAATTAGTACAATAACTATATACAATATATACAAACAATTAATACATCAACAATGTCTAATCCATTTGTATTTGACAAATTTAGAGAAAATACTCCATTATCTATCCTGTTTTGGTGAGTCCTAAATATACCTAATTCACTTTTTATCCTAACTTATATTACTAACAGAAAACTACCTTATGATGTCTTTCAAATTTATACACTTTATACCTCTTAGTGAGTTTCTTTTCTGAAATTCTTAACAAAGAAAACTATAACGATAACTATCTAATCTTCAACTCCCTCAGAAACCCAAGAAGGAAATAATATTACCTAGTAAAACAGGAAGTGCAAACAAGTAACTTCCAAAAAATGTGAGTTGACAGAAACAGCCAGCTGNCTGGACAGTCACCCGAGGTTTCTCTGCAACTTTGGGGCANCATTTTTAACCTATAGGCTTAGCTTATCTGACAGACTCTTTTGTGAAGCAGGATATATTCAAGGTCTACAGCTCGATCCCACATTCAGTGCAAGTATTCCATGTACCAGATAAACTTGGATTTCGGCAGTGTCCTGTTTGACACTGATTCAGGATTTTAAATTCTGGAAATTGCTGGTATTTTTAGAATTTGGCTTCCCATTTCTCTTGGCTTGTGGGTCGTTTCACCTTGGCATCCCATTCTTCTTGGCTTGTAGGTGGCTTCNTCCCCTTTATTAAATGCCAGTCTAACATTGAGAGGCCAGACTCCATTAGCCTAGATACTCTTCCAAGAATAACTGTTCCAGTACTGTTCCACTGTACACCAGGAGCCATCGGCCCACTGCCTGCTCAGTTGCCTTTGAAGGAAGAGGCACTGTACCTTTTCTGGATTGAAAAGCCACTTCAGCAATAGTGACATTTTGTCCTGGCCTTAGAGTACATCTGTTGCCAAAGCTGCAACCACNCTTGTTTTAGCAAGGATCAGTAGTCCTTTGTTTTGGGTCCTATTTGTCCATTTTGGACAACATACTATCAGCAGTTGATATGAGGGCACTTTCTTGCTCTGTGGTAACTTTTGCCACAAAGAAAGTTAACTCCATATACAGTCTCTTCAATGCTCATATCTTCTCTGTAATAAACTGGTGTTGCCAGGAGCCAACATGTCTCATAGTCATAAAAAAGAAAAAAATCTAAATTATTAAAACATTTTAAATGCAATATTCTGCAGATCTCTGAAAGAATTGGGATCATTGGCGGGGCAGTGTGAAAACCTAGTTCAGTGGAGACTTCTTGGAATCTATGAATGCTGAGGGCCATGGGAGTATACAGCAGGTGACAACTGTATTTAATAGATCAACTTACCAGACAAATAACTCTTTGTTGGGGAGCCCCACTAGGCAAAGTCCATGGGGTCACTGGCTGTGGAAACCAGTTGTTTTCTGTCTGTAACTTTCTCATGTGCCACCACTTACCTCCCTAAAAAGAACAGCCATGAGGTTCTTTCCACAGCCCATTGGTAGTGTGTTTTACACCTTTGAGCACATATATAGATGTGGATGGTCAGGAAGATGATTTCTGCTTAATCTGTATAATTCTGATAATACTAGAATATTTTTTATAACTGACACAGGAAAGTAACAGTATTCTCAGTCACAAAGACAGCTAATTTTGGACTTCAGAACAAATTCAAATCAGACTAGCTGAGAATACACAAGGATAAATCCAGAGGTGTTTATTACTAAATCAAGGTCAGACTTGANGCTACATTGGTAGACATAACCTCTTGGAGTAATTATCTTTCCACACATACCCCAACCACTCAAGTTTTAGCCAACTAACTGTTATTGTTAAGTCCTGAATTTCAGTGTCACTTTCTGACTGAGGANGAGCTACGTGCATGGCCAAGCATTACTCACTGGCCAGTGAATGTGACCTTCCTAGCCTGAGAGAAACAGTGTGATTCCTTACACGTATCAGCTTGTCTCAGTCTCTGATTGTTTACTCAAGAAATGCTTTATGACCCTGAAAATGTAAGTCATATTTGTGCAGTGTTTGGTTGTGGGAGGAGCAATGTGAAGGAACCGTGTAAAAGCTGTGCAGAAGGTAAGAATGAGTGTGTGTGTGTGTGTGTGTGTGTGTGTGCTGAGTGAGGGATGTAGCTGAATGAGCAGAAATAAAAGAGTAAGAGATAAAAAAAGAAGTGTAACAGAAATGTGGGAGAGAATTGGAACTAAAGAGAACTGAAACTAGAGAGAATTGGAACCGATTTAGAATAGAGAGAACTGGAACTAAAAATTTAGAACTATAGAACTGAAACTAAGAATTAGAACAAGAGAATTAGAGATGAAGAGGAATCAAAAAGAATTACTCTCAGATCATGTGTAAATTATTATAGATAAGTAATCTTTCTATCCTCGCTCTTGAGAAGTCTTTCTCTGAGTAACCCTGGGTAGTGGTTCTGGGAGTTGGACTTTTGGGCCACTAAATATGGAGGTGACCCTAGTGAGGACTCCTAATACTGGAGGATAAGGACTCTGAACTGGCCATCTTTTGTAGCCAGGCAGGGCTTCCAGTGGTGGGACCGAGTTACATTCAGTTGAAGGGGTTTTATGGAGATCTCTAAACAACCCAGGCTGATGCTTGGACAGAAGATCACTCTCTGAAAACTGACAGCAGGTCCCCATTGCTGGGAACAACATCCACACAGCTCATTGAACATAGAGAGGTCAATCCAATATCTGCATGCAGTCTTCACCCCTACATTCTAGTATCTCTGATGCCAGAAGGTACTCTGCAGGCTATGGAAAGAGAAACCTGGATACCAACTGTCTTAGGGTTTCTACTGCTGTGAAAAGATACCATGAACGTGGCAACTCTTTTAAGGGAAATTATTTAATTGGGGTTAGCTTACAGTTTCAGAGCTTTAGTCCATTATCATCATGGCAATAGCATGCAGGAAGATACGGTGCTGGAGAAGGAGCTAAGAGTTCTACATCTTCACTCACAGGCAGCAGAAGGATAGTACGTGGCACACTAGGCCTAGATTGAGCATGTAATACCTCAAAGCACCCCTTCACTGTGATGTACTTTCTCTACCAAGGCCATACCTGCTTCAACAAGACCATGCCTCCAACTGATGCCACTCCCTATGAACCAAGCAATCAAACACATGAGTCTATGGGAGCCATTCTTATTTAAACTGCCACAATCCACTCCCTAGCCCCCATAGGCTTGTGACCATAACATAATGCAGAAATGCATTCAGTCCAACTTTGATAGTTCCCATAGTCTATAACAGCCTCAACCTTGTTTAATAGTCCAAAGTTCAGCAGTCTCTTCTTAGATTCATGCAATCTCTTAACTGTAATGCCTTGTAAAATGAAAATGAAAAAAAAACATGATTATCTCATTAGATGCTGAAAAAGCCTTTGACAAAATCCAACATCCCTTCATGATAAAGGTCTTATAAATCAAGAATATGAGGAACATACCTAAACATAGTAAAAGCATTATACAGCAAGCCTACAGCCAACATCAAATTAAATGGGGAGAAACTCAAAGCAATTTCACTAAAGTCAGGAACAAGACAAGGCCGTCCATTCTCACCATATCTGTTCAATATAATACTTAAAGTTCTAGCTAGAGCAATAAGACAAAAGGTGATCATGGGGATACAAATTGAAAAGGAAGAAGTCAAAGTATCGTTAGTTGCAGATACAAAAAAATCTACCAGGGATCTACAGCTGATAAACACCTTCAGTGATGTGACTGGATACAAGATCAATTCAAAAAAGAATATCAGTAGCCCTCTCATATACAAATGATAAAAGGCTGAGAAAATCAGGGAAACAACACCCTTCACAATACCCACAAATAATATAAAGTATCTTGGGGTAACTCTAACCAAGCAAGTGAAAGACTTGTATGACAAGAACTTCAAGTCTTGAAAGAAAGAAATTGGGGTAGATACTAGAAGATAGAAAGATCCTCCATGCTCATGGATTGGTAAGATTAACATAGTAAAAGTGGCCACCTTACCAAAAGCAATCTACAGATTCAATGCAATCCCCAGCAAAATTCCAACACAATTCTTTACAGAACAATACTCAACTTCATATGGAAAAACAAAACAACAACCACAAAGTCCAGGATAGCTTAAATAAAAGAACCTCCAGAGATACCACTATCCCTCTTCTCAATCTCTGCTACAGAGCTATAATAATAAAAACAGCATGATATTGCTATAAAAAACAGAGAGGTGGATCAATGGAATCAAATCAAAGACCCAGATGTAAATCCACACGTATGGACACCTGATTTTGACAAAGAAGCCAAAATTACACAGTGAAAAAAAGAAAACATCTTCAACAAATGGTGCTGGTGTAAGTGGATGTCAGCATTTAGAAGAATGCAAATAGATCTGTATCTATCACCCTGCACAAAATTTAAGTACAAGTGGATCAAAGACCAAAACATAAATCCAGTTACACTGAACATGATAGAAGAGGAAGTGGAAAATAGCCTTGAACGTTTTGGCACAGGAGACAATTTCCTGAATAGAACACCAGTAGCAGAGACAGTAAGATCAGCAATTACTAAATGGGACCTTGTGAAACTGAAAGGCTTTTGTAAGGAAAAAGATATCATCAATAGGACAAACGGCAGCCTACAGAATGGGAAAAGATCTTCACCAACTCCACATCTTTGTGGCCTGAATTTCTGGAGGCCATTGTGACCTCTGATCTAGTATGGATTCTCTGTCCAAGTTGGGAGTTATCCTTCTGGAGCTTAGCTTGGCCTTCGGTGCAGCAGGGGGGGTCTCCATTCTTTTGGTTGGTCTGGCCTGCATCTGTTCTTCTGACTGGTGTGGCCTGCACTTGAGCAATAGAAGTCCTCTAGGGTTGGGGGGAAGGCTCCTCCTTGGGGCTGGTAATGAGATGGGAGGGGCCAAGAGGTGGTATGGGTTTTAGGAACAGAATCTAGGGAGTGGGGCAGCTCAGCTGGCAGGTGGGTCACCCACCTGTTCTTCTGACTGGTGTGGCCTGCACTGGAGTAGCAGAAGTCTGCTGGGGTTTTGGAAAGCCTGTATTATTCTCAATGAAGAAAAACTCAAAGCAATGTCAGTAAAATCAGGAATAAATCAGGGCTGTCTACTATCTCCACTTCTTTTCAATATAGGGCTGGAAACAATAGCAGGAGCAATAAGGCAAGACACAGAAATTAAAGAGATATAAATAGGAAAAGAAGTCAAATATCCCAATTTTCATATGATATCTTTTACATAAAATATCCCCAAATTTGTACCAGAAAACTTCTAGAAACAATCAACATTTTCTGTAAAGTTGCATGGCACAAAATCAAGTTACAAATATCAGTAGCTTTTCTTTATACTAACAAAAACACATTGAGAAAAAGAGCTTGGACATACTCCCACTTACAATAGCATCCAATGCAATAAAATATCTTGGAATAAACATAACCAAGAAAATTAAAGACCTCTACAGACAAAACTTTAAATATCAGAAAAGATTGAGTAAGAAAGCACAAGGAAATAAAAAAAATCTCGAGTTCATGGATCATAGAAAAATTTTGTGAAAATGACCATCCTACTAACAGCAATTTATAGTTCAATGCAATCCCGATCAAAGTATTCACAATATAGACTAACAAAATCTTCAGTATCGTGCATGAGGAATTTCCTTTAGAATGAAGGGTTGATCTGGATAGTCAAAGTGACTCCCAAAACAACATAGACTGAGGTTGCTGCTCTTGGTTGCCTCTTATAGTTTGAAGACACAACACACTTAGTACATAGGATTTGAATTATTCAGTCTGGATCTGGCCTAAGAGGCTATTTCCTGCAGTCTAGGTTCCAAGGTACCAAGAGATACTAAGCAAGCTGTCAAGGGAGGAAAATGATTAATGATCCTACCCAGCTGTGGTACCTTGAACCACAACAATGACCACAATAGCAAAACATTCAGAAAGGTGGAATATGAGGCACTCACATGTTGTTGGTAACCTACAACTATCTAATTGGACTTAAAACCCACTCAGCAGGAGGAAAACCATACCTGATACTAGAAACCAAGCCAACTTCCTGGGGTTAGTGAGGTCATGGATCTTAGAAAAGAATCTACTACCATCACTTTGCTAGACAATATAATCCCTAACTGCATTCTAACAGTTATCTTTATACCAACAGAGAAGTATAGTTATCACCTTCATCAAAGAAGCTTCTTTTTACAGCAAATGAAGACCATCACAGAAAACCACTACTGGATACAATACCAAAGGATTGTGGGAAGCCCAACACCAATGGATACAACTATAGCACATCTCTTACATCTCTGACTCACAGAACATCACAGAAGATGGGATAGAAAGACTGTAAGAGCCAGAATACCAGGAAGTCCACTGTGAAACATTCTCTCATAGAAATGATTGCTCAAAAAGATCTGAACAATTGCAATATCAATAAACATGCTAAGTAAAAAGAAAGAGCTCCAAAACCTTGAGTATCAACAGTTATTTGATGTAGCTACATTGCCATAAGGGTCAATAGGCAGAAAATTTGTGGACTCTAACAAGTAGACTAGCCATAAAATATCTAACCCTATGGCACATCAGTCATATTCTATCACGTTAATCACCTGAGAAAAGTGACCTTGAACCTTTAGAGCAGTGGTTCTCAACCTGTGGGTCACAATCATCAGAAAATACACGTTTCTTATAGTCTTAGGAACCAAGATACCACTCAGTAGCAAAATTACAGTTATGAAGTAGCAATGAAAATAATTTTATGGTTGGGGGGTCATTTCAACATGAGGAACTGTATCAAACAGTCAAAGCATTAGGAAGGTTGAGAACCACTGCTCTATAGAATAGTGGGTCATTAAGTAGTCCCACAGCCTTACTGTTTCCACAGTCATTTTGGTCAACAAACTGATGTCTACCATCCTGTAATAAAAATAAATAGCTACTAGAGTTACCAAAGAGAGAAAAGAGAATATTTGATCAAGTTGACACATAGACATAAGGTGAAATTAAGTGTTGCTAGGACATTACTTTCAGAACACGGCCAGCCAATCAAGTTGATCGTCTTCATGGCATGTGGTTGACAACTTGTCCAGCTCTTCTCTGTGTAGTCCTCATACCTTGTCTTAGCAAATATCATTGAAAACAACAAAATGAAATATCCTTGTGGCACCGGGTCTGTGTGAAACCATCTTCTGCAGGAAGGTGCATGTTGTTCCAACAGCCTGCAGTCATTTTGATGTGAATAGCTCATGCTTGAGAGGTCAGCTCTTCCTCAAAGCAGCAGCTGTTAGAGTTTTCTAGTTGGACTGTTTGCTGTCTGCAAACAAAGTTCCCATTAAGAGGAAGATTCTAACAGTATCTTTCCAAGAGGATTGCACTCATTTAAATTTTTTTCTCCTGGACTTTTTCCATGAGAAGGGAATTTGGGGCTGTTATAGAGACATGCTATGGAAATTTTCTCCTCCCAACAGATGCCATCATTAAGTTGAATACAAATTTCTAGATTTAAAGAGAGATTGGATCATGACACACAGTCGAGTCTTGTTACTTGAGTCTGTAAACAATCGGCCCTCTTTATTATTTAATCATCACAAGGAGTTTTTTCCTTTCGTGTAAAAGAAGATGAACCGTAGAATAAGAATTAGATGGCATAAAATAACCTAAACTGTCTGGTCAGCACTAATCTAAAAATGTCATGTTTTCATCCTTCATAAAAAGTAACTGGAGAAAACCTTAATAGGACCTCTTCAGTGTAAACAGTGAGGAGCAGAAATTAAAAATTTGTGGTTCAGAAAAGCATGAGCCATAATGAAAGCATGAGCTGCATGCTTGATTGCTGACTAGTTTCTGTCCCCTGGTATGCTCTCTGACCTCTTCTGGAAATAAATGTCTCCCTCTGCTCCTTCATTTCTCCATATGATATGAGTGTCAAGACTGCCTGAAAAATTATAAACAATTAAAGTGATGTGAGGGAAAATGGAATGGTCTCATTAAGTATCGCATATTTGCAGGTGGAAAAACCTACTTCTTTCTTTCCCTGGCTTTGCTAAAACCACGTTCAAAGGATAAAACAAAGATGAAATAACATGTCAGATGAATGAGATTAAAGTTTGTTTCAGAGTTCTTGGGAACATTTACTCAATCTTGTCTAGATTTGCTGCAGCAAAANCTTTGCAGTGTCTGTACTCTGGACACTGGTGAGATGGAGAACTAACCTGGGCTCTGATGAAATGAATTAAGGTGTTCTTTGGGTTATAATTGGAAAATATAATAGAGAATAAATGATGGATTATTATTCAACAAGTGTTTGCTCCATGATTTCTCCTATACACAGCTCTTCATCTGCTAGGGTTAAATAAAATGAAGACAGATTTACGGAAATAGCAGTAGATTCATTTTTCGGTCTTGGCTAATTTCAGAGCTAAAATTCAAATTTGAAATTACTCAGGCCAAAACTTGATTTATGTGAAGAAGCAGGTGATTTTCTTGGTCTCCATAAAATGGGTAGAATCAGAACTCTGGAGTGGTATTTCAAGTTTAATTTTAAATTATTTTACAAGTGAGTATGCCCCTAGTGATCAAACCAAACTGATTAGCAAGTGCTTGATCACAGATATGACCAAGTTGAATTAAAATGACCCTCTTCCCTGCTGAGCTTCTCATCTGAGGCAGAAGATTCTGATAAAGACTAAAGTTCTGCACTCAAAGCTGCTTTATAGAATTTTTTTAATTTAAAATATTCTTACAAAATACTTATTTTTCAATTTGGGCTTCTGATCTCCTAAACTCACACTCCCTAGTCTGTGGTTCTTGAAGCTTCCATCATCACTGATGCCTTCCTTTATGTGTTTGAGACAAATGAATATATTGCTAAAAATACATGCTTATAAAAGATTTCCATCAGGATCAAGAAGCCTACTATGAAGGTGTCCCATTGTCCTACTCCTACAGCATTCTCTACTGAAGTCATCTAAGCTATCTTTCACTTTCTTTGCATAGGATATAAATTAAGATATTGATTTCATATGTAATTTTTTTGTGAATAGAAACCTAAGTCTGATAGTGAAGAGGTTTGTGTCTGATCCTAACTAGCTAGATGACTTTAAGTATCCAATGGCTATGTGCCTTGATTTCCTCATCTATAAAATGAACCATAGCAATACTCACTTGCCTATCTGTAGAAGGCAAAGACTCCGTTAATGTGAAAATGCTTTGTGGAATTAATAGCACTTGTGATGGTAGAATGATGATGATGAAAGTGATGATTGAGATAACATGACTCCTTGGGTTCTGTAGTTGATCAGATATTCAGTAGGATTGCCAATCTCAGGATAATACCTTTTATTTCTCTAACAGTGAGCTGCCCTCATCACTCACTGAGTCATATTTGACTCATAGCTGGATTTCATATGTTGCTTCGTGGTTGTTAGGGGCTAGAATCTTCCTTCACTGTCAGAGTTCTGTGATCACTGCCATAGCTTCCACTCCCCACCTCCACCCCTATCCATCCAGTGTGAAATGATTGTGTGCTGTAGCCTCAGGAAAGTCCAAGAAGAGCAGAGTAGTTCCCATGGAGACACACAAGCCTTTTGTGCTGATAGGTTTGCACTTCTCTTTGAGCAAACAATTACTCAGGATTGACAGCATGACTACTAACTTCCTCCTCCTCCTCTTAACTCTTCCACAAAGGATGCTGAGGTAAGAGATGACATAAAGACAGGATTCAGTTGCTCTGTGCTTTGCAAAGAGGCTGAGTCACCTATTTATATTTGTTGAAGTGACTGAAAGTACAAGAAAAAGTGCTAGCCATTTATGAGTCAGTCATGCTCACTCATAGGAATAAAAACTCTGGAAATAGGAATGACCTGTGACGTGAAACAACTCATGAGCAGAAAGAATTTTGTGTCATGAGTCTACAGTTTAAGAATAAAGAGGAACTTGATCAACCCTGAACCGTGAAAACACATATGTTCAATTTTTTTTACATACATGAAGTGCCAATAGATATTAAATCAAATTCTTGCTATTGTAAAATGTCCAGCAGACTTGCTAGGAAGTCCAGTGGCATCAGAATAAAGGCACAGGCTTTTCCCTCAGGTCACTTAAGACTTCTGGGTTTAACTTGTTGAAATATTCAGCCTCTTTTCCTTTCACAAATAAATACTTGACTTCAGAAGTAGAAGTGATTGATGAAATGATCTTTTCTCCAAAAACAGTTCTCAAAATTCACATGTCAACAATTTGACTTCAGAGTGGGCATGAGCACCTCTTCCACACCATGGTTCTGTAGGTTTGAGGTTGACAAGATGCAAGGAGCTGAGCAGCTGCCCTTGGAATTCTTGGTGTGATGCTCTCCTACATAATTTTAGGACCTGAACAATTTGTAAACCTTGTCACTGTGGATTACAGTAACACCTCTGAAAGAAGACAAATTTTTCAACTTCCTACACTGAAAAAGAAATATTTTTCTGATATATTTCTACTGAGAATGCCTTTTTTTATTTAAAAGTTTTTCTGTTTTACATACCAACCACAGTTCTCCCTCCTTCCCCTCCTCTGGCTCACTCCCCACCTTCTCCCCCACCCTGTCCCCATCCATGCCTCAGAGAGGTTAAGGCCTCCCATGGGGAGTCAACAAAGTCTTGCATATCAAGTTGAGGCAGGACCAAGCCCCTCCTCCTTGCCCTCCCCCCTGTATGGAGGCTGAGCAAGGTCTTCCTCCATAGGGAATGGGCTCCAAAAAGCCATTTCATGCACTAGGGATAAATCCTGATCCCACTGCCAGTGGCTCCATATACTGCCCAAGCCACACAACTGTCACCCACATTCAGAGGGCCTAGTTCAGTCCCATGCAGGTCAGTCCAGAGTCAGTGAGCTCCAACTAGCTTGGCTCAGCTGTCTCTGTGAGTTTCCCCATCATGATCTTGATCCCTTTGCTCATATAATCCATCTTCCCTCTCTTTGACTGGACTCCNGGAGCTCCACCCAGTGCTTAGCTGTGGATCTCTGCATCTGCTTTCATCAGTTACTGGATGAGGGTTCTATGATGACAATTAGTGTAGTCATCCATCTGATTACAGGAGAAGGCCAGTTCAGNCACCCTCTCCACTATTTCTAGGAGTCTGAGCTGAGTTCATCCTTATGGGTTCCTGGGAATTTCCCTAGCACCAGGTTTCTCCCTAACTACATAATGGCTCCCTCTCCATCAAGATGTCTCTTTCTTTGTTCTCCCTCTCTNTCTCTCACCCAACTCGACCATCCTGTTACCTCAAATTTTCTTGCCACCTCCTCTTACCTCCTCCCCAATCCATACTCCCAATCTACTCAGGAGATTTTCTCTCTTTCCCCTTCCTAGGGGTATCCATCCATGTCTTAGCTTCCTCCTTGTTATCTAGCTTCTCTGGGGTTGTGGACTGTAGCCTGGTTATCCTTTGCTTTATATCTAATATCCACTTATGAGTGAGTACATACCTTGTTTGGTTTTGGGGGTCTAGCTTACCTCACTCAGGATGTCTTTTTTTTTCTAGTTCCATCCATTTGCCTGCAGATTTCATGATGTCATTGTTTTTTACAGCTGAGTAGTACTCCATGTGTAAATGTACATTTTCTTTATCCAGAGAATGCCTTTAATTAGCACTTAACCTCTTAAAATTTAACCAAGAACTACAAGGAGTTTCTCACTTTAGTTTTTTGATACATATTCAATTGTTTTCTTTTTCTTTTTTATTTATTTTTTTATTTTTTGGTTTGCCTTTTTCCCCACCCTCATTAATAACCACCAGCTTCTATGACAGAAAATGACACCTATCTCCCCTACTCCTCTCCTGAACTTTTTATTTACTACTATGAAAGATCCCTTGCTTAAAAAGTCATCAGCAATAAAATTTCTGGTCTCCAGCATGATTTTCTTCCTTGTTGACTTTACAATGTTAGCCACACTATAGAAACAAACACACATACATAGAAACTAGATTTGTGAATGCAGGCTCATTCTTGAATTGGCCTTCAGTTTCCTTACAGACAATCGCTTTGCTGTCTCTTGTGGAGTGGCACCTACTACCACAGTAACCTGGAGCTTCAGCATGTTTATCATGCACAGCACAGGGGAAGGGGTTAACTAGTCTCAGCAGGCAGCAGTCTCAGGCTGTAAGCATCCCGGAGTAGGAAGCTGCAGTTGCTAATTTTTGTACACACTGATCAATAGTTGTAAACTTTCATACTTGAACCAGTGAGAGAAGGCTTTGCCAACTTCAAGCCTGGCCCATATGGAGAAAGATTTTGCCAATTTCCCATGGTTATGAGGCCCTGATCCCATTCAGGACTTCACTCAGGCAGAACTTCCTCTACTCCCTTTACTCTATATCATGAGGGCCTTAGTGATTCTACATGTATTTTCTAGAGTACAGAAACCATGAAAGAGCCCAGGATCACAGTATCACTGAATCCAGATCTTGACTGACTGGTCCTATAGAATTCGTTATATTCCTATCAGCTGAGACACAGCAACTCCAATTGTCATAGGAAATCTGTATCTGTTCCTTATTGTCTCAACCATAATAATGTTAGAGGCATTTATTTTTCCTTTATTATTACAGGGCTTTTTTGTATGTGTAGAGAAAAGCTTGCAAATGCCACAGCACACATGTGGAGGCCAGAGCCAGAGGACAACTTAGAGGGATGGTTTCTCTCTTTTCACCATGAGGGTCTCAGGGATTGAACTCAAATTCTCGGGATTGGCTGCAAGTGCTCTTACCTGCTGAACATTTCACCAGCACAACAATTCTCAATATCTAACTGTTCTCATTTCTCAATGCTGTACTCTGCAGACCAGACACTAAAGACAACAGTGCAAACAATAGGTTCTTTCTCCCTTGCCATCACTCTTATGTCAACTGCAGCATTTGAACAAAGCCAAAGCTCTAGCCACATCCCTGATTTGTCTGTTGAAGTAAATTAGGCATCATGTTTTTCCTAACCTCATTCTCTCAAAAATCTATGAAGTTTTATATTCTATGTATTGCATATATATTATATAGAATTGTCTTGGAACTCTCTATGTAGACCAGGCTGGACTGAAACTCACAGAAATCTACATATCTCTGCCTCCTGAGTTCTGAGATTAAAGGCATGTGTCACCATGCCTGGCTCACCAGATAATATGTTTTAAATGCTGTACATAGGAGAACATTTTAAAATATTCCAGTCTCTTAATTGGAGCATATCATCCATTTACTGTTTGTGGTAAATTATTAAATCAACTAGCTAGTCACTTGACTCTACCTGGACATACATTCAATATTTTCTACACTAATTGCTTTACAAATGAAATAATACTATTTTAAGTGTTTTAATACATATATAAAATATAATAGAGTATGATAAATTAATGCTATCTATACAGATAATATTAACCAGTAAATGTACAATGTACTTTATTCTTTATTTCTACCTACTTAGCTCTCCTCCTGTATTAACTTTCCTTTTGCCTAAAATATTTAATCTTGGATACCTCCTTAATTATAAGACAATGGATAATAATTCTGATCTTTTCAATAAACAAAATGCTTCAAGATGTCTTTAGTTCAGCTTCATACATGAAACATACATTTACAGAATGCACAAAATACTTTTTTGCCAGGTTCTTTGAGATTTTTCCAAGCATTATTAAGCTGGCTCTGTAGTGGGTGGCTATTCCAGCTTTGACTTGGAAGCATTACCCCTAGTGACGCNTCCGGTAACTGCCACACCTACTTAGGACCTCCCCCTGGGGTAGGTCAAGATGGAACATTTAATATCAGAGATCCGTCTGTGCTGGCCCTCGTGGTTCCTGGTGATCCTGGATGCTGGATGGCAGACCGAGCAGGGTTCTCCAGAGAACACCACTGAACTGCACCTCACCTTTCCTGGATCCTGTAACCAACCCCTTTCCTGGCTGTAAGTTACCCCTAAATAAATCTTGTATTAACTACATGGAGTTGCCTTAATAATTTCCCCATTATCTGGTGCCCAACGTGGGATCCCATTTGTAGGTGAATGTTTTGTCTGTGTCCTGCCAGGCCCCAGGCAGTCCAACCCAGCCCCATGGTCCCACAGTTGCTTATAAAATAATTACTCAGAGGCTTATATTAACTATAACTGCTTGGCCATTAGCTCAAGCTTATTACTGACTAGCTCTTACACTTAAATTAACCCATTTCTATTAATCTATATGTTTTGCCATGTGTTCTGTGGCTTTACTGGTCTGCAGGCATGTTGTTCCTTTGGTGGCTGGCATCTCCTCACTCAGGCTTCCTCTTCTCAGAATTCTCCTTGTATGTTTAACCTGCCTACACTTCCTGCCTGGCTACTGGCCAATCAACATTTTATTTATCAACCAATCAGAGCAACACATATTCACAGCATACAAAAAGGCATCACCATCATTTCCCCTTTTCTTTCTGTTTAAAGGAAGGTTTTAACTTAAACATAGTAAAATTACATATAATAAAACAGTTATCAAACAAAAATTACAGTTACAATATCTAGTCTATTTGTATTTTGTAAAGTTAAAGAAAATATTCTATCATCTATCCTATATTTGTGAGTCTAAAGTTTCATATCTAATTTATCTTTTATCATAACTAAGGAAAACTATAACTATCTAGTCTTCAATCAAAGACTCCAGAGGGATATATATAATATTACCTAAGTAAACAGAAAGAACATTGCAAGCAACTTTCAAAAATCTAAAATGACAGAGACAGCTGGCTGCCTGGACAGTCACCCAAAGTTCCTCTGTAACATTGTGGCATCTATCTTCAGCCTATAGGCCCAGAGTTTCTCAATCATTTCTCTCTGTGTCCTGTAGAATGTCTGGCCAGGAGCCTAAAGGACCATCTCATCTTACAAAGTTCAGTGGTCACCTTCCTATAGGTTCTACATGTCTAGTCGATACAGCATTTTTTCAAGCAGTCCAGGCAAGAACAGTTTCTTGCCCAAATGGCTATTTTTGCCAAGAAGAAGATAAACTCCGTATGGAGTGTCTTCAATGCCCATCTTTCTCTTTAAAGTAAATCAGTGCTGCCAGGAGCAGATGTGTCTCATTGTCCAGAAAGTCTAAGTTTTTTAAACATTTTAAAGGCCATATTCTGTAGGTCTTTGAAGGTTTTGAAGATTACCTACCTAACTGAAATATATCTATGTATATCTAAAAAACTTAACTAACATGACTATAAGTTTGACTATCATAGATTAATTATAATCTGTATTTCTTAATTATCTATTACAATTTAAATGAGTTAAACAAACAAAATACCTTAAACAAGAGTAAATATNTATATACACTATAACAAAATCTACTCTAAATCTGTATCAGTAAACTAAAATCTATACCAATGTAAAACATTTTGAACAAGTAGCTTTTTAAAAGTAGGTTCAACAATCCACCCTTTTACCCTACCATATGTATATCCTATATTTCCATATCTTGGCTCCTGACTTCTATGCTTTCTGTGAAGCCAGAAATTGTTCCTTCAAAGCAATCATCCTTTCCTTCTGGTTGTTTTCAAAGTATTTTTACTCATCTCAGAATTTTCAGCTACTTTATTACTATGTATGGCTTAACCATAGATTTTTCCATACCTGAGTTTCATCTGATTCTCAGTTTTACATCCACTTTTCAGAAAATTCTTGTTCATTAATTCTTCAGAAAGTGTGTGTGGTATATTTTTTTCATGCTTCTCTTGCTTAGATTCTGGGTAACGCATGTTTTGTTTTCTTTTGTATGGTGTCACATTTTGTATTTTTCATCATTGTGATCTCATTGCTTCTGTCTTATCATTTTCCTCTGCCTTGCCTTTCAAATTATTAATTTCTCTTTTCAGCTGTGTTGAATTTGTCACTAAATCCATCCATTGAGTTTGTAATATGGGTCATTAAATTTTTTTACCTAATAATTTCCATTTGAGTGTTTGCTAAATTTGAATCTTATCTTCCTTTAACTCAGTATATACGGTTAACACTAATATTGTCTAGGTCTATTATTTCTGTGGGTTTATTTATTTCATTGGTTATGTTTGGGGATGTTATTTATGTGAATTTGTGTCCCCAATCAGATTTTCTTACATCTTTTTCTATTTTCTTTACAAATCACTTTCAGAAATAATTTGAGGTCATAGAAGGTATCTTTTCCCAGAGAGTAATTACCTTTTCTTCTGCTGAGAACTAACAAACATTAACTCTCTGATATGACCTTCACACAAGTTCAGAGGCAGCACATTGTTTCATCTTCCCTCCTAATATGAGTCAGTTGGTGTCTCTGTTGTAAGGCAAGGAGTCCTTTTGCCTCTAACCCTGGATGCCAGGACCTACCTCTTCAGCATAAGTAAGGGAAAAAGGGCTGCTCAGCCCCTCATCCTTGGTCACACTCTGTAGTATTGACAAGCACCAACTTCAGTTTGCATTTTTAAGGGGAAAATGAAACCAAGTGTCAAAGCTGCTTCTCTACACCCTAATCTTACCAGAGACCTGGGTCCTATGCGATAAGTTTACTTGCTTGTTTTCTTTAGAGATAAATTTTGAATATTATAAGCAATGTATAAAATTTTCCTTGAAACAAAATTTGCTTCAAACCACTTACTCACTGTCTAAGGTCTAGTTAAATTTTACTCTCCATACAAAGTTCTTTCTGGCCCTCCCTCTGCAAGGCAGAAAGAGTTGTTTTTCAACTAGGTGAACATAGCTACCNTTTTAAACTAGAGGTCTGAGAATTTCTGTCTCCATGATTATATAGCTATCTCTTTACAAGAGAAAACAAACTTAGTTTTGTTATACTATTGTAGAAATTCTTCCCTGGCTTTGCCCTGTTAGTGCTTTGTGAACATCCATGCCCTAAAAATACTACTAAAATTATTTACAGTGGAAAGGCATAGAGGAAAACATATTACTCTCATTTTAATAACAGTTCAACAGTCAATCTTATATCAGAAGCAAAGCATTTTAAGCCATTGTAAATTTTGTTTCAAGACCAGCATTGTTTGCCATATGACTGAAAACACATACACAAAATGAAAACTCATTCAGAAAATTATGAGTAGATAAAGGAAAAGGATGTCTTCTATTTAAATGGAGAANGGGTAGGAAATGAGTTTGAGAGATGTCTAATANCAACTTCAGGCCTCCTCATGCAGATATATATATGCATGTATATACTCACACACATGCAAACATGCATGCATAAACAAATAAACACACATACAAATATTTGCAAAAACAAAAAATAAGTAAGTACAAGAATGAGCAGAAAAACTTGAAACTATTAATTGAGATAATAAAAAAGATATGGATTTTGTTTCTACACATTCAAAATATCTATATGTAAAATAAGTTGACAGATAAATTATTGAGAAAGATAGGTAGATAGATAGATAGATAGATAGAGATGATATATATTTAGATGACAGAATGATGGATGGATGATAGATAGATACACATCCATTTATGGTTTCTATCATAACAAGACAATCTCTTACTCTTTAACTTGAATTTTTTTAAATTTATTCTCCTCTTCAGCTCTATTCTTCAATTCTCATCACCTAAAGTTCAGGATAATCACAAATATTCTTCAATTAAACATGTTCATGGAAATTGTCTATTTTTAATAAAAAGAAACATTACTCTACAGGAAGGTACTCTGCATGCTATCAAAAGAAAAATTTAAACAACACCAAGCCAGCCACAAACCCTTATCTACAATGGTGTACTAACTGCAAGATATGCTAGCACAAAGCTTGTGGAGTAACCAACCCATAACTAGTTTGACTTAAGGCCATTTCCATGAAAGAGAACCCATATCTGATATTGCTTGGATGACCAAGAACCTGAGACTAGATATCCCAGGATTATAGGTTAAAACCAAATAATACTAGTCTAAAAAAAGAACAGAAAATATTGTGATGAAATGATTCCTAATGATATTCTGCTACACTCATAGATCAGTGATTTGTTCAGCTATTAACAGAGAAACTTCCTCCTGCAGCAAATGGGAACAAATACAGAGACCCAAGCAATATATTACTCAGAGAGTGAGAGACCTTGGAACACTCAGCCCTAAATTGAGTGTCCTCATAGTATCCTTCACCTCAGAGCTCAAGGAAACCTGCAGAAAAGGAGGCAGAAAGAGTGTAAGAACCAAAGAGGATAGAGTATACCAGAGAACAAGGCCCTTTAAATCAACATGAACAAAGCTCATATGAACTTACATAGTCTGAAACAGTATGCACAGAGCCTGCACAGGTCTGCACCAGGTCCTCTGGGGTTATATTATGGCTTCCAGTTTATTGCTTCTTGAGTGTGTGAACAAGTGGGTCTCTATCTTTTGTGCCTTCTCTTAGGCTCTTCTCCTTCTATTGACTTGCCTTGTCCAGTTTCAATGGGATAGTTTTGTTTTGTCTTATTTTATTTTGTTATTTTTTTTTAAAAAAAATGAATAAATGAGTAATGAAAACCTAGCCACTAGGGTAAACGTTAACAACTGAACTGTCATTTATAGCTGCTGAGAGAGAAAAAAATTTCAGTTCTCTCCAATGGAGTATTGGATATATCAACCACTTCAGGGCAGGTTTCTTATTAAGGAGTAACTGACTAATATATAATGGACTCCACAGTAATGTGTGTGTGTGTGTGTGTGTGTGTGTGTGTGTGTGTGTGTGTACTTTTATTTGGTTATAGTTTGGTGGATTTTGTTTTGTTTCTGTTTTCAGTGGTGGTAGTGTTTTATTTTATTTTATTGGTTTTGGGGGCTTTTGTTGTTGCATTGGGTTGTTTTTGTTTTTGAGAAAGAACTTAAAGTGGGTGGGTAGGGAGCACAAAAGANCTGGAGGAGGGGAGAAATACCATCAAAATATATGTAAATTTAAAAATTATGTTTTATAATTTTAAAAAAGAAGAAAAAGAACTACATGGTTAAAGATTGATGGGAATCTTTATCTGGNTAGTTTGGGTTGGATATGGAGTCATATCTAAGATATCATGAGGCCAAAAGTATGTAAAATTAGGTAAATCTATCACAGGACACCACATTCTCTTCAATGACATGGGCCAGAGTGTGGTTAACTGAGAACATGTATTAAATTAAGGCAGGACCATGTTTCTGATACTCTGGATTCATAGATAACTTAAAAAGACATTAGAACTCCCAAGGCAAGGCAATGCTGATGTGCCTCCCCATCATCCTCCCATACCTATGATATTGAATGTAACCAGAAGTTTTCCTGTGTCCTGCAGCTGCTCAGTCCCAAATAAATACACAGAGGCTTATTAGTAATTACAAACTATTTGGTCTATGACTCAGACTTATTGCTAGCTAGCTCTAACATCTTAAATTAATCCATTTCTATTAATCTGTATTTTGCCACATGGCTGTGGCATTACCAGTCTGCTGGCATCTTGCTCCTTAGGNGGCTAAATGGCATCTCCTCNAACTCAAACTTTCTTATCCTTGTATCTCTCTTGGATTTCCCACCTGGCTGTACCCTGTCTTGCCATAGGCCAAACAGCTTCTTTATTAACCAATGGTAGCAACACATATTCACAGCATACAGAAAAACCATCCCATAGCAATTGAACTTGAAGGAATGCCTCCTGGAGTAAAGCATTTCATTTTCTTGTGCCCTTCAGGCCTGCTCATTTCTGTTGCCAGAAATGAAAAGGAAAGTTAAGTGAATGTGAAGGCAGGTGGCAGTGTCCTGTGTAAGGTGTCCAAGTACGTGTGCATATCCATGTCTGTGTTAGTGTCATAAGCAGAGTGTGCACATGAGCGAGGGAGAAGAGAGCTGAAGGTAGAATATGGGTAAAACTAGAGTTTTCAATTCAGTAGATAAATTTAACAATTTGAAAACATAGGATAAAGTAAATAAGTAAAAATAGTACACTTTAAAAATCCCAAGAACCAGACTTTCAATTTACACTTATACCTAATTAGCGGAGTCTAACAGGCTGATCTAAGTTACCCCATAGCCTGCAAGCAAACAAAGGAAAGAGTACAGATGACCACCACCTGCCGACAGAATGTAAGTGGGTATTCACTGATCTGATTACTGGGTGAAGCCAGTTCAAGCACCCTCTTCACTATTGCTAGTAGTCTAAGCTGGGGTCATCCTTGGGCATTCCTTGGAACTTCCCTAGCACCCAGTTCAGTTCGGGCACCTTCTTCACTATTTCTAGTAGTTCAAATTGGGATCATCTCTGGAGATTCCTGGGAACTTCCCTAGCACCTGGTTTCTCTCTATCCCCATGACGTCTCCCTCTTTCTTGGTATCTCTTTCATTGTTCTCCCACTCCATCCCAAAATTTAGATCAACAGCTGTGGAGCTTCATGAGACTGGACTAGGCCCTCTGCATAAGTGAGACAGTTGTATAGCTTGATCTGCTTAAGGAGCCCCCTGGCAGTAGGATCAGAATCATCCCTGGTGCATGAGCAGACTTTTTGGAGCCCACTACTTATGATGGGATACCTCGCACAGCCTTCAGGCANGGGGAGGTGCTTGGACCTGCCTCTACTAAATGTACCCCCCCATGGGAGTCCTTACCTTTTAGTAGGAGGGAATGNGGGGTGGCTTGGGAGAGAGAGGTTGGAGGGGCAGAATAAGGGAAGAGGGGGTTCTTTGATTGATATGTAAAATGAATAAAAAATTTTTCTTAATTAAAAAGAAGACCTTTGTACATTCTTAGAACCATATTGGTTAATCTAGAATAAACATTTTAGCTCAATAGCCATCAAAAAAACAAAAACATAAACAAAAACAAACAAACAAAAAGAATATAAGTGGGAGTTTCTGAAGGAGCTAGACTGCGGTGAAGCTTCGGCTCTTGACCTTGCTTTGTCTTCTGCAATCAACTCCACAGTAGTCCACAGTAGGAAGAAGCAGACTGGTCTTCCTACTTCCATTACTATGACCTTGATCTTAGAAGT
>LZPO01117269.1:89312-99758 GCA_001675575.1 Neotoma lepida
TGTGTGTGTGTGTGTGTGTGTGTGTGTGTGTGCAGGTATTTGCATATGTGTGCTGTGCATATGCATAAAGTAGCCAGAGGTTAGCCTTGGGTGTTATTCTATAGGAGCCGACTACTTTGTTTATTGAGGCAGGGTCCTTAATTGGCCTAGAGCTTGCTGGATAGGCTAGAATGGCTGGCCAAGGAGCCCCCAGAGATCTGGCTATTTCTGCCTCCCGAGCATTGGGATGACAGGGGTACAGAGTGGGGATCAATCTCAGGTCTGCAAGCACTTAACCAACTGAGCTTTGTCTTTAGCTTAAAATGTGGTTTAAGCAGCGTTGACTGACAGCATCACTTGAGCAAATAGAGCTTTGAGACGATGTTGTAGATCCTATCTCAGAGTAGGTACACCTCATCCTGGAGCTGAATTCTGATAGCTAATACTGTTTTTATTTAAGGGGGGCGCTTTTTCTACTCTGAAATTAGTGCCTCCAGAATGTATTTCCACTTATGAATCACTTTGCTTATTCTGTCAAAGAGGACTGTGTTATCCTTCATGTTGATGATGGTCCTGGGACCCTGGTCCCTCTTTTCCAAGGGTAGAGTCACATATTCCTAGACCTAGACATTCTTGCATTGACTCATCAAGGAATTTCCCTTCTTAAAGAGAAACTTCTACCATTCAATGAGATACTATTATGGTTCCCACTTCCCATGTTTCCATGAAGGCATGGGAGCTTCTGAGATTCCTACTTCTAATCAGAATCTCTTAAGTGTGCATATGTAAATTATCATATATATTATTTTCACAACTATTTCCATACTCTTCAACTTCATAACCCTTTAGATGTAAATGAGGAACAGAATCATTTGCCTAACAAATGTTTATTGAGAACTAAGTCTGTGTTAAGTGTGAGAATAACTGATATATGTATCATCTAATACTTTTATATGTCCCTAGTAAGTGTTCAATAATAAGGTTTCTACAGAAGCAATACTTACTCAGACATCAAAGCTTGCACATATTTTCCTGGGCGGAGAAGTCTTTTCTTAGTTATTTACTTGGAAAAAAATGTATCTATTNTACAACAAATAGTCAAAAAATATCTGTTCTCTTCAGTGATGCTATGTAGAATTGATCATTCTGCCTTTTGCACACTGCACTACCACTACTCCATTGCATATTATGATGACATTGTATCACTCATTACTGAGAGGGCTAGGGAGCCAGACCAGAGCCATGACAGGTTTCTAATAGCCCTGCCATGGACCAAGCCTTAGTTTCAGTTTACTGGAGTTGGTGGGAGCTGAGCAAGCAGTTCTTGGGAAGACCAAAACTCATGGACAACCAATCAGCAGATGCCCCACAGCTTTCTGCTAGCTAAAGACAGCTTTCTCTACCCAGCTGCTGGAAAGTCCCTAACCAGTAGAGCCACCTACCAATCCTATCAACTTTTTGTTTAAACCCACTAATCAGCCCCAGACTAATCTCTCCTCCCTGGAATTTCCCTAATCCTGTTTAAAAGGAGCCTGTGAGCTTCTCTTGGGGNTGCCNTTTGTCATTTTGTCAGATGGTTAGCCTTTAACATGTTGGAAATTTTAATAAATGTTCTTGCTGATTGCATATGTGAACGGTGGTCTTNTAAGGGACTTCTCTCGGACCCTAACAGTTGCACTATTGTATTATACTTTTTTCCTGTTAGATGTCCTTGAAAATAAAGGATTCCATCTTTCTTACCTCTGTATATGGACACATTTTGATGCCTTTATGTAATATGTACTNTGGTTGTTATCTTTATCCTGGAGGACATAGAGGATTNCCTAGTATTTTACAGGAAAATATTTTTAAAATGTGAAAGAGGAGGAAACAAAAACATGTTCCTTCATTTCTTTCTGTGACTTTTCTTCTTTAAGATAAAGTTTTGCTAGGCATCCTAGGTTGGTCTGAACTTTGCTATGCAGTTCAGGTTGGCCTTCAGCATATTGTCCTCTTCCCTCAGAGTTCAGAATGTTGAGATTACAGGCATGAGACAGGAAATATATATTCACTCAGCCTTTAAAAAACTTAATCAGCATCTCATTTTTGCCTACTTTAGCCTAGACTGGCCAAGAACTTACAATATAGCTCATGCTGGCCTCAAACCCTCAATCTTCCTACCATAGCCTTCCAAGTGCTCCAGGGTTGTAATTACAGGTACTCAAGATCCAATTAATAGTCACTTATTTCATCAACCACATGACTATTTAACTACTCAGTGATGAAGATAGGACATGAAGATGGTTGGCTGTAAGTCAGTCCAGAGGAAAGGCTCTGCTTAGAAGATCCATCAGAAGCTGAATGGACATACCACACTAGAAATGTTCTAAATACAGAGGAAGAGAAATTAAAATAACTTTATGATGCCTATCTTGGACACACAGTTAAGTTGTAATGCCCTAGAATGCAATAGAAAGTATTGGAAGAACAGAGATAGGGAAGATGTACAAATGTCAAGAAGGAGATAATCATGAGTAAGAACAAAGCATAAAGACACACACAGATCACAGTGAAGCCATTAGTTTGTATGTTAACTTAAAAATCAATTAACAAGGAGGAAATAATCACCAGCATTCAGACAACTCTCTCTGCTGAAGGAGACTTAGTAAAGGTGATGTGTAGCAGAATACTGGGCATCATGGTGGCACTGGCAGAGCCCTGTGATGCATTCTTCCCTTGGAAAGTCAAAGGAAGGGGAAATGAACCAAGATACATAAATTACNTGATGAGTAATGTCTAAGCTTCTCCCAAGATGAACTTTACACACAATAAAACAGGGTCTAAGGTAGAGCTTACAACTGCAAATTCTTAAAAAAANGAACATATAAATGTATATTATAGTTTTATTTCAGTAAAGCTTTATTAAAGTTAATNGTCACACAAACAATAATAAGCTCTGACTTAAATGAAGGTAGTTCTGACCATACAATGCTATTCTACCATAGCAATGGTTTTGCTGAGGTCTTCTTGTATTTCATAACTACAAAAATNTATTTTGCTTCTTCAGTCATTTATTGTCTAACAATTGTTTACCAGTCAGCATACTAACCAGGAGACCCTTTCCTTTCCTCAAAAGTGTTAATGTTCCTAACAAGAATTCAGGTCTGTTTCTTGCATCATCAGGGTCACAAAGAGAGAACTGCAAGTAACATGCCCATGACAACACACTCCCATCACATTATTTGCTTTGANCAAGATAGCCTTCCTGTTTTGATTTTTCTTAGAGATAAANTTGGGACAAATGAAAAATATACTTGCTCAAAGCAAGAAGATGAGAAATGAAACCACACATTATTTTATTAGAGAATTCCTTATAGGGATAAAATCAAATCAGATGTGTGGGATAATTTAGAAATAACATAAACCAAACACTTCAAAGGCTGGAGTTTTATGACCATGAGTGCAATAATGAAACACCTGATACATCTGCAAAGAAAAAGTTAAATAAGACAACTATTATGGTTGGCTCTCAGTCAGTTTTGTATTGCATGAAAGTTTGCTCTCTAGGGTGGTGATATGGGCTGTGCTATAGGCTCTAAGAAGTGGTGCACCGTTCCCGGGGCAGCTCCATGTCCTTGCACATACAGGCAGCAGTAGTTGGACTTAGTGGGCTGTCAACACTGGNGGAGGACATGGAGGGAGTTAGAGGGAGAAATTTGGGTAGATATAATCATGTTTCATTCTATACATGTATGCAGTTCTCAGAAATAAGGAAAATTTATTTCAAAAATTAGAAGACTGGAGAGAGAGAGAGAGAGAGAGAGAGAGAGAGAAATGGGCCTGTGTTTGGTCCTGGTGTAACTTTTTGAATTCCCTTGAGAAGACTGCTAATACAGGAGGAAGTCTGGCTCATCTCATCCTTCCTGCTCCTAGGTGGAGACATGATCATGTGATTATTCTTGTACACCCTTTGCCTGCTGTCTGCACCGTGTGGAGATGCACCCAAAGGACAACCCTTGCCAAGCCTGAGCTATGACATTTGGCCTTCAGTGTACANAACTACAAGCTAAGTAATTTTTTTTCACTTCCTAAGTTGCCTGTGTTAGGAATTTCTTTACACCAGTGAAAANTTGACTAACACAGTCAGAGACAGATGAAACAAAAATTGAAGCTCAAGACCAAATCTGAAGTCTTGATTTCACCAAGGCTCTCAATTCTATTAAATAAAAAAAGAGATCAGAGATAGACTCTCATGTAGTATTAAACCGATCAGTAAACACTAACGTGCTGGTAAGTGTCATTTGTTGTCTCCTTCATTGTCTTGCTTGAAGCGTAAGTAGTCAACTGACACAATGGAGTATCAGAATAGATTTGCTGGCAATAATCTAGTCACTACTGCAGATAGACAACTCCCAAGTTCTTCTAATTCTCGTACAAGGTTAATGTTATATTGAATTACAGAGGTCTACTGAGTTTGCTTTTAAAGGATAGAGATGTAACCACTCAAAATAAAGCACTTACACAGCACCTCATGCAATCCTTAGGTAGATAAAAGGCTATGTCCTACCTAGGAGAATCCTTCTGCTCCATCCCTCCCACAGAGACTGTGCTGGAGATATTGTATACTGCAGCTTTGTACTGTATCAGCAAGATGGAACAGATCCTGTAACTAGAGCCTCAGCTGATGCTTGTGATAACGCAGAAACATTCACCTTCCACTCTCTGTAACTCGGGCATTGCTATCTTGGAAGCAGCTTGATAGGTTAGACGATAGCGAAATTAAGTCCCAAAAGCAATGTGTGTGCATTGTCAGTTTTTTGGGAAGCTGAGTTGAGGATTCCTGAATATGCAATTACCAGNGAGTTAAAATCAAGACAGAAGTCAATCCTTTACAGGGCTTGCTTTTATTAGGGAGCAGGTCCCTGGCTGTGATGGACTGACACTGCATTCCTGGGGAATGATAAGCATCAGAAGACTCTTAGTATAGTTGTTGCTTGTAAATATTTTAAATTTGATTTTAGTCACAATATAACTTCATGTTTTTACTGTTTAAAAATTTAATTCACTATGCTTAAAAGTATATTTTTTAAGACTAGGCATGAGTTGGCCACTTTTATAGTTTGATGGCCTCTTCTTTTTTCTCTTCTTTTGCTTTTGTGATTTAATTTCTTTTTTTATAAAATAGTAAAAAAAGTGTGTATTTCAACTAGGTCTGTCAGCAATGGATTGTTTTATGCTGTTGAAAATTTAAATTTCAAATGTGAAAATACAGCTTTTGTGTAATATGAAGTTTCTGGGTGGGTACATGCTTTTCATTGTNTTTCTACTTTCCTCTCTGTTTGTGAACACTTGTCATTGATTTAGCACCTTAGTTGTTTCAGCCTTTATACATTTAAGAAAAAAAGGGTTGCATGGTGCTGGACTGGATATTTATGATCGCAATGAGGATAATACAGTTCTAATTTGAAGATGTCTATTTTTTTTTGAAGATAGATAAACATGCTGTAGTCAGACTTTGATAAGCAATGAAGTGAAGGTTTTTTAAAATTTAATTTAAGTAATTAATTTATTTTTAGTGAGGGTTAATTACAGCAGTCTAGAAATTAGCCTNAGCTGTTTGCTTAAGTCTGTATGTCACTGACCTTCCCAGGCCCCAACACTTAGAGCACTGTTCTCTAACGGTGGATCTGAGGAGTTCTACTTCTCACATGGCAGAGGGAAACTAACAGGACTTTGGTGGTGAAAGTAAAAGGGAACAATGAAGGTAGAGCTTTAAGAAGATGTGCAGGTGGACAATCTGGGTAAGGCTGGGGAAGCATGGAGGTCAAGGAGGCGGCAAGCTGCAACACTGAAGATGAGACACGATCAGCAATACTTTGCAGGTGAANGGATGCTTTTGTAAAAGAAGAAAATATTAACTGTGTAACCAAGAGTGTGACAAATGTGTTTTATAGGCCAAGTTTCNCAGGACAGATCATATTTCATTTTCTATTGCCATGGAAGAATANTTGAGAATGGATGATTTACAAAGAGTGAGCATCATAAATGCTGGGTAGGCATGGTAGCCACCTATAATTCCAGTCTCAGAAGGTGGAGACAGGGTATACTCAGAGCATGCTAGCATGCAAAACACATGTACACACACACTCCCTACATGTGCAGCTGCACACAGGAAAAGCATACATATATACATATATGAACACACACACACACACACACACACACACACACACACACACACACACACACACACACACACACACACACACACACACACACACTTGAAAATGGAAGAAAAAAGTAGTGAGGTTTATTTTGGTTCATGGTTCTTGGATCATGGTGCTGACATCTTCGCTCACAGTGAGAGTCCTATGTTACTTCGACTCATGGCAGGAAGTACAATGGGAGCAGGCATGTAAACTCACACAACCCAAGATGGAAATGAAGAAAAATTCACTCTCAAGAAAAGGACCTTGATCCTCTTAACTCCCCGATCACTTCTTAAAATGCCATTTCCCAACACCATTACAAAAGGAATTACATTTCCACGTAAGTTTTCAAAAGGATGATCCCTATTCAAATCCTGGCAATCTCAGGATGGAAGTTGCGCCATTTGAAAATGAATAACACTCAACAGGTAGGTATACTGCATTCAAGTCAGATGGGTAAAAGAATACATTTTCCTATTGGTAAAAATTCTTACCAATTTCTACCTCTACGTGTAACAATTCTACCTCCTTGGTAACAATTAAACATTTTCTCACACTCAGATTTTATGCTTTGCCATCCTGAAGGATTTTCTTTTTTCTTGTTTGCTAAAGGTAGAACCCAGGGCCTCGGGGATGCAGGCCAAATTCCATCACTGAACAAATCTCTAGCCCTCTTCTGAGTCCTTTCTATAGTCTGTCCCCTTGGATGAGCAAATCGAGGTGCAATTTTATGGTAGAGAGATGTATGTCTTTAGAAAATGTTTCTGTAGAACAGATGCAAAGACTCACAGTCAGACATTACACAGAAAGGAAGAGACCTTGGAGCACACAGCTCTAAATAGGATGCCTTTATCAAATCCCTCCCCTCAGAGTTCATGGAACCCCGCTAAAGAAGAGGCAGAAAGAGTGTAAGAGCCAGAAGGGATGGAGGACACCAAGAAAATAAGGCTATCTGAATCAACTGAGTGTAGCTCGTGTGAACTCACTGAGACTGAAGCAGCATGCACAGGGCTGACATGGGTCTGCTCCAGGTACTCTGTGCATATATTATGACTTTCAGTTTAGTGTTTTTATGGGAATNCTGAGTGTGTAAAGGAATGGGTCTCTGATTCCTGTGCCTTCTCTTGGGGCTCTTTTCCTTTTGTTGGTTCGCCTTGTCCAGCCTCAAAGTGATGGTTTTTGTTTTATCTTACTATATTTTATTTTGTCATGTTTGGTTTTTATCTCTTAGAAGCTTGTTCTTTTCTAATGAGAGACTGAAAGGGAGTGGACTGAAGGGGGTGAGGTCAGGAAGATGGGAGGGAAGAATTGGGAGGAATAGAAAGAGGGGAAACTGTAATCGGGATATATTGTGTGAGAAAAGAATCTATTTTCAATAAAAGGGAAACAAAAAAATGCAAAACTAACAACAACTATAACAGCAAAATGCTTCCATCAAAGTTTGGAGGTCTCCAAACCAACTCTGCATTATAATATTTTCTTTAACTATTACTCACATTAATTTGTCAATTCTTCTAAAATTAATTTTGCTGTTATATTCACTGTTTTTCCATTTTAAAGTTTGCATGCTAGTATTTTTCACGTAGAACTTTAATTAGCTTTACATCTAATAGAGCATTTATGACTTTAGCCAAAATAGAACAATAAGATGAGATTTATCATCCTTTCTGGAACAACAGAAAGTGAGCAAATTATTGCTTCTTCTATTGCATCGATCTGTGTGTCTATTTTTGTTCCAATACCATGCTGTTTTTATGACTGTGTCTCTGTAGTATANTTGGAGGTAAGTATGGTAAAGCCCCCACTGTTATTCTTTTTGCTAAGGATTGCTTTGGTTATCTGGAGCTTTTATGCTTCTATAAGAATGTTAAGAATCTCTATTTCTGTGAAGAATGGCATAAGGATTTTGATTGAGATTACATTGTAATTTGTAGACTGGAAACTGCCCTGGAAGATTGGTCACTTCTACAGTATTAATTCTTTCAGCCCATGAGCATTTTCTTTGACTTCTGTATTGCATATTTCTTCCAGCTTGGATACTTACACTCATTATAGTTTAGTGAGAGTTAAATAGCAGATAGCAGAGTTTCTTCTGCTCCCAGTTCAATCCTTCGTCCTTCTAGCACATGTATAATTTAAGGGATTGCAATTTTCAGTTTGAATACTCACCTTTGATTCTTTAAGGAATAGTTTTTATTCTTTGTTTATGGTCTACATTTAAACATCAATTATGGCCCTTTTTGATTTCAGTGTTCAACCAAAATATTTTCTTCAGATAATTTATCTGGAAATATGGTATCCAGTTCTTCTCAAGCTTGATTTATAAATTATTACTTTTTCCCAGGTCCAGCATACAATTTCAATCCTCTGTACTTAGTGTCTCAGTACTGTTGTCTTTCTGACTTATCTGTCTATATAGAGTGTTGCTTTTTATTCTGGTATGTGGTGGTATAAGTTTACTAGTAGATAAGTCCTTCTGAGAAATTTTCAGAATAAAAAATAAAATAAATAAATAAATTTAAGTGACAATGTCTTACTCTGCTGTTTGAGTGTATTTGAAGCTCAAGGAACCCTACTGCCTCAGCCACCCAGGTAGCTTGGAGTACAGAAATGTGCCACTATGCTACATGCCTTAGTGCTATTTCNAAGCCCAGTTTAGGTAGGGCCATGTCTGCATATAGTAGAGAAGTTCACTGCTGAGCCACGCTTTTATCCTGTGTACTCTAACTCTGGGAGACTGCCAGGGTCTCCACAGAGTTCATAGCTCCTCGGCATGTCTTAGATAATCACTTAACAATGGTATGCTCAAAGACTGGAGGAAATCCTGGTGTATTACCCCAGTGACTACTTTGTATAGTCATAATCCTTGAGTAGTTTGCTCTGTAAACATCAGTCAACCATCTCAATAACCCAATACTTCTATCATCCTCAGATATTTTCTATCCTGATTATACTAAGCTAGTCTAGAAAATGCCTTCAGAGAGAGCACTGGTCAGATCTTATGGTTTCTTTTATGTGTTGCCTTCTCTCAAGGATCACGGGTCTGTACTTGGTTTTGTTTAAAAACTAAAAAGTATCAACTCATACATTTTTGTTGTTTGGCTTTTAGTCTGGTTTATAGTGGCTCTGCTATCCAGGTACAAGCTAATTCACTGTGACTTGAGGTAGAAGTGCCAATTAACTTAACCTTTACATTTAGAACTCTATTTTCAAGATTTTTGTTATGCTGTAAGATAGAAAAATTTCATTTTTCTGTATAGATATCCAAGTAACCCAATATAATTTCTTTTAACATTCTTCCCTATAGAATTAGAACAAAACCTTTTCCTACTTTCTTAAAAAAAAAACAAAACATTAACTATTCTGAATTTTCATGCTGTTTAGATTCAACGTACTGGATTTTCCTCTTTTGGGAAGAGCTGTTGATATTTCTTTGCATTTAAAGAAAACATTAGATAATGATACCAATTCCAGGGTTATGGGTTAAGAACCTTGTCACCTGAGATGACAATAGAAATTAGTAGCAAAGTCAGCTTATTCAAGCTTCAGAATTCATTGTTTCTAGTTTTCCTTCCAGCTTCTCGGTACCAGAATATAAAACCTTTAACCAGTTTTGATTTTTTTCGACACTATTTGATGCTCTTTGAAGGGATAGAGTAATGATTAATAGTTGCTCTATTACAACTGATAGCAAGAACACTGAAAGTTTTCATCAATATAATTGTCTCTTGTTAGTCACTGTGGTGACTAGTCTCCAAAGATGGCTTCTCAATGAACTCACACCTTTCAGAGCCCTCTCCTCGGGAGCATATGCACTTGTCATGTGTGACCTAGGTAGTGTGACACTACACAATTTCTGAGATAGATCTTAAGAGTATGTCTATCATTTTAGGGAAAGCCATCTACTACATAAGAAATTTACCAGTTGGAGATCATGATATTGTGATGATTCTCAACTCTCATGTAAAGACCTTGCTTGAAGGAAGGAAAGAAGGAAAAAGGAATTGAGGGAGGAAAACAGCAGCCGAGTAAGATGAGTGAAGCTGATGGGGAGGGCAGGGAAAGGCAGGAGAGTGGCTTCGTTAGTTACAGACATGCCTATCTCTCATAGGCAGGAGAGTGGCTTCGTTAGTTACAGACATGCCTATCTCTCATTCGGTCATCTGTATGAAGATGTTCTAGTGGAAGTCTTATCCCACTGAGCCCCCAATCCCCAGCCACCATCTCACTGCAGCCACACAAGAAATCTATAAAGCAAATTGCTTACTAAACGATGAAA
>LZPO01117270.1:0-17513 GCA_001675575.1 Neotoma lepida
TATTAATAAGACTGGTTAGAAGTTCTTCTTACAGAGAAGCACTGCATGTGGGTACCACCACAGTGTACATGTGACCAAATGTGAATATCAAGCTCTGAGAGGAAAGAAGTTGGAANAAGCTTACAGGACATGAAAGTTAGTGGGATGGGATAGGAGAACTAAGGTATTCTGCCTTCAGTCTCCATTGTATTCTGTTTTGGGTTTGAGCAACACTGTGTGGCTGTGGCTGTCCCAGAACTTCAAAATAGACCAGAGCAGTGGAAATTCACAGAGATTTCTCTGCCTCTGGGTCTTGTATTCTGAGATTAAAGGTGAGACCTATACACCCAGCTCAGTCTCCATTCCTAATGACTACCTTGTCCCTTGCATGGAAACAGTTATGAGTATGTCCAATCAATGGGTGCTACACCTACTGTGGTGGTCTGAATGAAAATGGCCACCATAGACTCAGAGGGAATGGCATTATTGGAGGCATGGCCTTGTTGGAGTAGCTGTGGCCTTGTTATGAGAAGTCTGTCACTGGGGGGTGGGCTTTGAAATCTCAAAAGCTCACACCAGGTCTAGTGGCTCACTCACTGTCTCCTCCTGCTGCCTGAGTATCCAGATGTAGAACTCTCAGCTACCTCTCCAGAACCATGTCTGCCTGCATGCTGCCATGCTTCCCACCATGATGATAATGGGCTAAACCTCTGAAATGTTAAGCCAGCCAGAGTGAAAGGTTTTCCTTTGTAAGGGTTTCCATAGTCATGGTGTCTCTTCACAGCAAGAAAACCCTAACTAAGACACCACAGACACCAACCTTTACATGCGACTATCCCCATTTATAGTGAGGTCTCGTGGTAAGCCCTGTGCCACAGAGCACATGCAACACAGGACACATGGAGAACTGAGTACTATGCAGGTGGGGGTGAGGAGGTATTAGTGATGTCCTTGGAAAGAGCATCGTCATGGGGTTAGACCTTTTCTTGCTTTCTTGATGATGGCCCTCAACCTTTCTGTTCACTGCTGGCTTACTGAGCCTGGTCTGAGGTTCGGGCTCCAATGTGTTGATGCTGGGGGTAGGATGCTGAAACTGCTCAACAAACTTCAGAGTTCAATGAATGTCCTTGCTTTGTGGTGTTTGGGTACATAAGACAGATGAAATTGTGGGATGGAGAAGCCTCCCCTTCCAGAAGTCAATGCTCAGCCTACAAGGCTTCAGGGCAGTGTGGGCATTAGAAACTGAAAAAACGGATACCAGGAGAAAGGACAGAGAAAGAAACACTGCTTTGAGTCCTTCAAAACACTTACCCTGCTGTCCCAACAGTCACCCTTCTAGCAAGACAGTGAATCCTCAAACCCACACACCTTCAGCAATATATTAATGGTGGTATGAGCTCATATACTCACTGTTCAAATGGGACTCTTGCTTGCCTGATTGGCATCTTTTCCTAGCAGCTACTAAGTGGAGTCCTCTGGGAAGAGGTAGGGATGCAAACATCTCAGAGGAAGGCCTGTCCCCCTACGTCTGCACAATGTGGAGTTGACTTCCAAGTACTCTGGAGAACAAAGAAAGACAGCTTTAGAGCAAAGGACCTCAACATCCCTGGTCCTTGTCTAGGTCTCTTGCATGTGAGGACATAAAATTCATTGCTTCTTTCAGTTGAGACAATTGAGGGGATCCAGGAAGGAACATCACATTTTAGAGTAAAGTGCACATGCACAGGAAGAAGTGGCTCACCAGCAAGTTGTTCTGGGCTTCTCAGTCAGCCTGCATAATCCTTTTGTCCTTCATTGCCTCAGTACTTGGCCAAGGAAAGGCATTGTGTAGAGCAAACATCAGTGTCCAAACTGGGTTTCTCATGTTCCTAGGCACCTGGGCACCTGAAGATGGTGTCTGTCCTGGGTTTTGTGAACTCAAGTGCTTTCCAGAGTAAAATTTCCAATTTCTCTGATTATTTTCTTACATTTCAAAAGTGTGTGTGTGTGTGTGTATGTGTGTAGTGTGTGTGTGTTTACAGATGTGAATGCCATGGCACACATATGTGAATATTAGAGAACAACACGGGAGTCTCCACTGCACTTTAACATAGGACTCTGTCTCAGTGCCAGCAGAGTCTGCTGGTTTCTGGGAATACATCCCTTGCTCTCAGTGTGAAATGTACAGTGAAGAATCGGCTCCACATCCCCCACATCATGCTTTCCACTTCCCATTACTCTTTATGAACAAGGTGCCAGGGGAGTGGGTGAAGAGGGAAGAACGGCACCAGATGTGATTCAAATGACCTGAGAAAAACTCTGTGCAGGGACACCACATCATCATCATCATTGGCCATCATGATCTTAATCAGTCCCCAGTCCAGATGGGATCTTCGGGCAAATGAAGCTGCACATCTGAGAATTCTCACTCTGCTGGAGTGGCTGGATGCCTGTTCAATGTGAGTTTCCAGGAAGGAGAGAACCATCTTTCTGCCTGACAGCTTCTGGAGTGCCATTCAGAGACACGAGGAGGCCTCAGCCATTACACTGGTATCCTCTGAATGTAACACCTGCTCATGACAGCAAATGTCTCATTTCCAATGATGGACATGGAAAGCCTGTCTGTGACAGCTTCACTCACAGTCTACCACTTTAAATGATTTAGCACATGACGTCTAAAAGTGGGGAGGTATACAGAATAAAAACTATGGACTGGCACAGATGCTGTACTTAAAGTGATGCCCTATTCCCTGGTCACAGGAAATCCAGATCTATGTGCCTGTTCCAGTATCCTTCTGCTCCTTGGATCCCACTGTCTGTCCCAGGGCCTGGGGGTATAACAGGCACTGAGAAGCTGTTTTGAATTCTGAAGTAAAGGAAAAAAATCATCAAATCCTCACTTGGGCCCACAAGGTAGCTACAAGGAAGGAGGAAAGACTGGCATCTCAGCATTTCTTTCCTTTCTGTCTCCTTTCCTTTGTTTCAGACCCCTCCCTCACTCTGCATACCTATGATAGTCACTCAAGGACTGACCCTCTCGAAGAGCCTTTTGTACCTAACCCTGTCCTTGCTCCCATCAAGCTGAAGGCCCAAGTTGAGTCATTGTCCAAAACCTGTAGTCACCCTGGACTCTAGGAAGAGCCCCACAGCAGAGGGACGCTTCTCCACCCTTGAGACCAGTTATCCATGATGGCAAGGCTACACACCCTGGAGGAGTCTGATCCATGTCCTGGAGGGGTGGCAATATAATGATTTCTGCAGGCAGTCTTACAGAGCCGGACCTGAGCAAGACATGCTCAGCTTGACCTTTGCTCTGGATGGCTTAATTATGGATATTCCTTGACTGTTTTCCCCAGTTCTTTTTCTCTTTAAGCTCAAAGCATATGTCAGTATTAGCAGAATGACCTTGTGGTCACCAAACTTCTTTATCTACTCCTCTGCCCAGCATAGGCTGGATCACCTCACGTCTCTTAAGTGGTCCTGGGCTGATTAGCTTAGCCTGGAATTTTGAAGTAGCTGTGGCTGGAGGGGTTACTCTGAGGTCTGATTACAGCAGGGATGTTTGTATCTCCATGCCTCCCATGGAAGAGAGAGTTTGAGGAAGGAAACTAGGTCCCAGAGTCTCAATGAGTTCTGACAAATGATGGGAATGTCTTTCTGAAAATGTGTTGCTCTGATTGGTTGATAAATAAAGCTGTTTGGCCAATGGTGAGGCAGAATAAGGTTAGGCAGGACATTCGAAGGAGAGGGAGAGAAGCAAAAAAAGAGCTGGGGAGATGCCATTCTGCCATCTAGAAAACAACATGTAACAGCACACAGGTAAAGCCACGTGGAACATGTGGCAACATAGATTTATAAAATGGGTTAATTTAAGATGTAAGAGCTAGCTAGCAAGAAGCCTGCCATGGCCATAGTTTAAAAATGATGTAAGCCTCTGTGTGTTTACTTGGGTCTAAGCAGCAGCAGGAGCTGGGTGGGGCCGGACAAACTTTCGTCTATAGACAAATGCATCACCTCACATATGAAGCACAAGCCAACACCAAAATATCCTCTCAAAGTCCTGATTATGACACACTGCCTGTCCCTGCCCTAACCCCAAACTCTCCAGCCTACGAAGGCTTAAAAAATGTTTCAAGTTCTTGGAAGAATGTTATTTTCCAGACAGGCAAGAGGACATTTACATTCCTTTGGACTCAAATACTGTGACATAAGAGAAAACCAGCTAGACTTCCTGCAGGAAGTCAACACTGGGTGCTAATAACTGGTTAGTATATCAAAAGGGGAATTTATGTGCTCAACCTACATTCCTAGAAATAGTTAGGTAAGAAGTTATGGATCTATAAAGTTAGTAAGGCTGTAAGAAAGGAGAGTTTCATCTTAAATTGCACAAGAAATAAAGCTACCCACCTGACCTAGGAAAGAGATGTGGTTTCATTTTGCCTTGGATGCTTGAGTCTGTTCTTAGAGAGTACAGAGGTATCTCTGATAAGATACCTTCAACCCTCTGGGGATGGTCCTGGCCATGTGCTGCTAATGACAATTATAGATCCTGGCTGCATTACTGCTCAGAAGGTATCTCTGATATTCCTTTAATAGAAGGGAAATTGTGCCCAAAGAATGATGGAAAAACTACAATAGNATGCAAGAAAATCATAGTAGGAAATGGCTAATAATCAAAAGCCAATATCACCAAGACTCCTTGAGCCTCAGCTTGACCTCTGGAAGGCCCTTGGCTTCTTCAAGGTATTAGCTTTGTCATAATCAGCTGAAATCCTACTTTATATATTTTTCAACTTACAGCACAGGGCCAGATCGTTTCAGCCCAGAATTCTATCAGAATTTCAATGAAGAGTTAATACAAATGCTCTTCAAATTGTCCCACACAATAGAAACAGAAAGAACATTATCAGACTCTTTTTATGAAGCTACAGTTACCCTGATACCCAAGCCACACAGAGATGCAACAAAGAAAGAGAATAATGGACCAATCTCCCTCATGAACACTGGTGCAAAAATAATCAATAAAATACTGGCAAACCGAATCCAAGAACACATCAAAAAAAATTATCCACTATGATCAAGAAGGCTTCATCCCAAAGATGCAGGGATGGTTCAACTTAGGAAAATCTGTCAACATAATCTACTATATAAACAAACTGAAAGAAAAAAAAACATGACTCATGAGACGCTGAAAAAGCCTTCAAAAAAATCCAAATTTAATTCATGATAAAGGTCTTGGAGAGATCAAGAATACAAGGAACATACGTAAGCACAATAAAGGCAATTTACAGCAAGGCAACAGCCATCATCAAATTAAATGGAAAAAAACTCAAAGTGATTCTACTAAAATCAGGAACAAGACAAGGCTGTCCACTCTCCCCATATCTATTCAATACAGTATTGGAAGTGCTGGCTAGAGCAATAAGACAACAAAAGGGGATCAACACGATACAAGTTGGAAAGGAAGAAGTCAAACTTTCACTATTTGCAGATGATATGATAGTGTGCATAAGTGACCCCCAAAATTCTACCAGGGAACTCCTACAGCTGATAAACTCCTTCAGTAATGTGACAGGATACAAGATTAACTAAAAAAAATAAACAAACAAAAAACAAAAAAAACATAGCTATCCTATGTACAAATGATAAATTGGCTGATAAAGAAATCAGAGAAGCAATACCCTTTTACAGTAACCACAAATAACATAAAGTGTCTTATAAAGTGTCTAACCAATCATGTGAGAGACCTGTATGACAAGAACTTTAAGTCTCTGAAGAAAGATATTGGAGAAAATATCAGAATGGTAAGATCTCCCATGCTCATGGACAGATAGGATTAACAGTAAAAATGACAACCTTACCAAAAGCAGTCTACAGATTCAAGGCAATCCCCATGAAAATTTCAAAACAATTCTTTACAGACCTGGAAAGAACAATGCTAAACTTCATATGGAAAAGCAAAAAACCCAGGATTGCTAAAAGTATCTTGTATAATAAAGGAACTTCCAGAGGCATCTCCACCCTGACTTCAAGCTCTACTATACAGCTATAGTAATAAAAATAGCACTGTATTGGCAAAACAAAACAAAACAAAACAAAAAACAGAGAGGTGGATCAATGGGATCAAATGCAAGACAGTGACATAAATCCACACACCTATGAACACCTGATTTTTGACAAAGAAGCCAAAATTATACAATGGAAAAAAGAAAGCATCTTCAACAGATGTTGCTGACATTACTGGATGTCAGCATGTGAAGAATGCAAACAGATCCATATCTATCACCCTGTGCAGAACTCAAGAGCAAGTGGCTCAAAGACCTCAATATAAAACCAGTTACACTGAACCTGATAGCAGAGAAAGTAGGAAGTAGTCTTGAACGAACTGGCAGAGGAGACTACTTCCTAAATATAACACCAGTAGCACAGACACTGAGAACAACAATTAATAAATGGGACCTCCTGAAACTGAGAAGCTTCTATAAGACAAAGGACACAGTAAATAAGACAAAACGACAGCCTACAGAATGGGAAAAGATCTTCACCAACCCCACAACTGACAGAGGGCTGATCTCCAAAATATATAAAGAATTCAAGAAGCTAGATATCAAAATAACGAACAAGCTAATTAAAAAATTGGGCTACAGATCTCAATAGAGAATTCTCAAAAGAAGAATCTCAAATGGCCAAAAGACATTCAAGGAATTGCTCAACATCCTTAGTCATCAGGGAAATGCAAATCAAAACAAGTCTGAGATACCATCTTATACCTGTCAGAATGGCTATGATCAAAACCACTGAAGACAGCTTATGTTGGATAGGATGTGGAGCAAGGGGAACACTCTTGCACTATTCTTGGGAGTGCCAACTTATACAGCCACTTTGGAAATCAGTATGGTGTTTTCTCACAAAATTGAGAATCAATCTTCCTCAAGACACAGCTGTGATTCTGTGATTCTCATAGATCAGTGCCTTATCCAGTCATCATCAGAGAGGCTTCTTCCAGTAGCAGATGGGAACAGATGCAGAGATCCACAGCAAGATGTTATGTGGAGAGAGAGTCCAAATTGGAAATCTCCATCAAGTCTCTTCCGTCAGAGCTCAGGAAATCCCAGAAGGTTAAAGATTGTAAGAGCCAGAGAATATGGAGGACACCAGCAGAACAAGGCCCTCAAAATCAACTAAGCAAGGCACATAGGAGCTCACAGAGACTGAAACAGCAAGCACAGGGCCTACCTGCATCTACACCAGGTCCTCTGTATAGGTATTATACCTATTGGCATAGTATTTATATGGGACTCCTGACTGTGAGAATATGGAGGTCTCTGACTCTTGTGCCAGCTGTTGGGACTCTTGCCCTCCCATAGGAACACCATGTACAACTTTGATATGATAGTTTTGGCTTCATTTTATTTTATTTTGTTGTTTGGTTGTTTTCTCTTAGAAGACTGCTCTTTCCCAATGAGATGTAGAAAGAGAGTGGATCTAGAGGAGAGGGAAGGTCAGGAGGAATTGGTAGGAGTAGAGGAAGGGGAAGCCACAATCAGGATATATTATATGAGAAACAAATTTATTTTCCTTAAAAGAAAAAACTGTGACATAAAAATAATGATGTTTGGAGAATATTAGACACTAACTGAACCGAAGGAATACTAGATTTTAAAAACCTCTTATTTCAATTTGTGTATGTAGGTGTGTGTGTATGTGTGTGTCTGTGTGTGTGTGTGTGTCTGTGTGTGTAGGGAATAGGATCTGCATGTAAGTAGAAGGGCTAGGCTTCCTTGTATTTGTGCAGTGCCCCCATGAGGTTTTCTTTCTTTCTTTCTTTCTTTCTTTCTTTCTTTCTTTCTTTCTTTCTTTCTTTCTTTCTTTCTTTCTTTCTTAAAAGATTTTCTATTTATTTTACATACCAACCACATAANCCCCTAAACCCACCCCCTTATTCTCACATCCTCCACTGCAAGGTCTGTCCTGGAGAGTCCCCAGAGCCTGGTACATTCAGCTGAGGCAGGTCCAAGACTCTCCTCCCTGCATCAAGGCTGTGCCAAGTATCCCACCATAGGCACTGGGCTCCAAAAATCCAGCTCATGCACTAGCGATGGATCCTGATCCCATTGCCCCGGGGCCCCCTAAGCAGTTCAAGCTAAACCTCTGTGTCTAGTATCCAGAGGGCACAGTCCAGTACCACCACATGAGGTTTTCTGGAACCGATTCCCAGTCCTCTGCAAGAGCAGCACATATTGCTGTCAACTGCCAGGCCCTCTGCATTTTATTATGTTCACAAAATGTCTTGAGCATCTTTTGGATTTCTTTACCATTACCCCAGGCACATTGCACTTCCTCAGGATTGGCCTGACAGAAAGTGAGACAAACTTTGTAAATGGAACACAAGGAAGATCTGAAGAAATTATGACTGTGAAATGAGGCTCAACTTAGCTTGAAGGGCTTTGGACCAGAAATGTGCACCCTGATGGAATCTGTCTAATGGACAAATAGTAAGATACTGTCAGGGGGTCCTCTCTCCGTTCTGTTCCCCTCAGTGGTCAGATATCATCCATGGGACATTCTCTCAAGCACAGCGCTGGAGCCTGGCCTGTTGTAGTTGACTCAAACCAGCCCAAGTGCATGCTGAAGACAAGGCAAAGGACCCTTCATCATGTGTGCAGCAAACACTCAGGATGGTGTAGAGATCTTGCTATATTTGCTTAATCACCACAGTAAGCTCTGGGGATTCATTGGGGAATGTGGAGAGATTCCAGTATGGATGCTCTTGAGAACAAGTCATTCATAACATCCTGTAACTGGAGTGTGCCAAGAACCCTTTTAGCCACCTGCCAAAGTAGAGGGTGTATTCATGGGGGAGGGATTTAAGCCTTCCCTGAGTTTCCCTGCTTCTGAGCAAGTTTGTGAAGGAAGGTGTTCATCAGTGTAGGAAGGGGGAGCAGAAAGTAAGCTCTGTAAGGAGGGAGGCAAGAAAGAGGAGGGAACCCTGAGGCTGATGGGCAAGAGACTTGTTGGGCAAGGGGGAGGTGAGCCAGAGTAGTTGAATGTTGAACAGGGAGTCATGGGTAGAAAGAATATGTCATCAAGGATGTACTCTGGGTCTAGCTCTAGGACAGAGGGGCTACTGTGTGGAGAACCTGGTGAGATGTATATATGGCATCTGTCATTCCTGTGAGTCTTGTTCCTAGGCTATGGAAGTGTGAACATGAGAAATCTCACAGTCAAATCATAAATTACCACAGTGGAAGTGGAACTGAGATGCAATTAGAGGTCAGTGTATTGCTAGAAGGTCAGTGTTCTTGGGCTGGGAGCAGGTATAAAGGACAAACTACGGCCCAAAGGAAAGTGCTTCTTTTTTCTTTTCTCAGACTCTGAGCATCAAAATGAGACCAGATTTGGAGACTATAACCTGGGCATGGGGTAGCACAGGTAGAGGTTTCGAGAACCAAATGCTTTCTGCCAGAACTACAATATACTCTCACTGAAGGGGGCCATCAGGGCAATACAGGAACTCCCTGTTAGGGAGGGGTGAGAACCAGTCTCAGCACACAGACTCCTGAAGGACTACAACTTTCTGAGGATTCTCAGGAAAAGGAGGACCCACTCACCCACAGATTAGATGAGAGGGAATAGGGACATGATGGCCTAGGCAAAGAGAAAAAACGTGGTGACTGACTGAGCATCTCTTGGATCAGGAAGCTTGGCTGGGAAGAGAAAGTAGCAGGGCAACCAAGCATCCTAGCCATGCATTTTGCTCCCTCCTCTTCTGAAGACTGGCAGCAAAGGCTGCCTAGCCTGGGAAAAGGAGTGAGGCAAGAGCAGGGAGAGGGAGTTTAGAAGATACATGTCCCTTTGCCCTGGATGAGCTGTCCCTGTCCCCACACCATACTCTAAGGTGAGAGCAGTTTCCAGTAAGAAGAAGAGCAGCCCTTTACCCTGGGGACTCTAGTGGATTATCCTCCTTTGCCATTGCCTTCAAGTCCCCCAAAGTGTCAGCATGGTCAGGGGCTGTCCACTGCCAGTGGGAAGTCCTTCTTGCACAAAGAGCCAAAGGAACTCCAGATCTCTGTCTTGAGGTACAGTGACTGTGACTGGATTATTGGATCTGAAAAGATCAGCTGCCTCTCCTGAGACTGACAAGTTGGTGAGCAGTTCCAGGGGTCATTAGGAGTCAGTCTCTAAATTGTTTAAATAAGATGCCACAAGTCACTGGGTCACTTCAAAGAAGAGTCTGATGCCCGCAGAGTGGCAGGTTTTGCCTTTTATTTTGTGTTCTGTCTTTCTGTCTCTCTCCATCTCTTTGTCATGCTCTCCATGTGTATCCTGTCCCACAAAGAAATGATGGCTGTGGTTGAGTGTGTCCCCTAATGCTCACAGGATAGAAGCTTTGTCCTCTCAGGAGTAGCCACAGGAGTTGGTGAGATGCTTAGAGGTGGGGCTGTAGGTGAAGAAGTGAAGTTAAGGCCAGTTTGCCATCAGAAGGTCTTCTATGTATGTCTGTGTTATTCTGTGGATGTTTTATGTGAGCAGATACATGTTTGGTGTGGGGGTGTGTGCATGTGCCCAAGAGGAAATGTGTATTGGTTATGACTTCCACACATGCTTCAGGCGTTGGCCACTTTGTTCATGGAGAGAGCATTTGCAGGGATTGAAGTTCATGATCGGTCTGGCCTTCCTGGGCCATGATCCCAACCAACTCACCCACCAAGCTGTGCTTCACCAGATCTAGGATCCTGAAGGCAAGCTGCCATGCCTGGCTCTTCCCACTGAACTCAGGCACTCATGTTTGTGCTGCAAGTGCCCTTAATGTCTGAGCTGACCCCCAGACCTTTCAAAACTGCATTTCACAGATCTCGCCTGAGCCTGCACAGGTTTTGTGCTTGCTTTCTGAACTGCTGTGAGTTCATTCGTGCAGCAGCTCTAGGACGTGCACACATCCAAGAGAACCCGGGCAACACAAATTGATCTTGAAGTGCTCAAAAGAAAAAAAAAGGCTTCAAATTTAGGTGAATATGGAAAGTTGGATCTGGGAAGAGTTGGGGGAAGGGGGTGGAGATGATGAAAACAAATTGTATGAAAACTTCAAATAACTAGTAATGGTAATTTTAAAGGTATTTGATAGAGGTCATGGTCCCTCAGATCCTCTCTCATTTCCTGTCTCAACTGAGTGTCCTGTCACCCTGTCATATGCACTCCTACAAAGAGCTGAAGCTTTGCTGCTTGGACTCTCTGTCCCCCAAACTGTGACCGAAATAAACATTGGAATGAGGTATGCAGTGTAGTCATTCTTTACTGGAAGTAGAGTTTTATTTGGAGTGAGTCTCTTCATCTAGCAGGTAATAATGCCATCACATTTCCAGTCACAGTGTATTTCTTAAGTCCACAGTGCAAAGGTTTCCTGTAATGCTTACTGAGCAGAGGAACTCCAGGAAACAGAACACATGAAAATCAAGAGTCCAGGGAACAACAAGATGGTAAACTGATGTGTGCATAAGCCTTTTGACCTGTGTAGCATTCCTGGACCCCATGTGGTGGAAGGAGAGAACAGACTCCCGTGTTGTTCTTTAATATTCACATATGTGTGATATGGCATGCACATCTGTGAACACACACACTCACACACACACACACACTTTTTTATTATTAAAACATTCGATGTACAACTGCAGGAGAGATAATATACAGATATCTTGAACATAAATAGAGGTACGAATTCTTATCCTAATAGTGAAATGTTTCACTGAAGCTTGCCCAGTGACTGGGCAAAACCCAAACTTATTTTATGCCACAGTCATCCTAGGGTCCTTCCTGCTAGGTAGCCTCCCTGGATCTGTGGGTTGCAGAGTGATTGTCCTTTGGTTTATATCTAGTATCCACCTATCAGTGAGTACATACCATGTTTGTCCTTCTGAGTCTGGGTTACCTCACTCAGGATGATATTTTCTAGTTGCCTGCAAATATCATATGGTCATTGTTTTTCTCTGCTGAGTAGTACTCCATTGTGTATATGTACCACATTTTCTTAATCCATTCTTCAGTTGACGGGCATCTAGGTTGTTTCCAGGTTCTGGCTGTTACAAATAATGCTGCTATGAACATAGTTGAGCGTGTATATTTGCTGTATGATTGAGCATTCCTTGGGTATATACCCAAGAGTGGTATCACTGGGTCTTGAGGAAGATTCATTCCCAATTTTCTGAGAAACTGCCATACTGATTTCCACAGTGGATGTACAAGTTTGCACTCCAACCAACAGTGGAGGAGTGTTCCCCTTGCTCCATATCCTCTCCAGCATAGACTGTCATCAGTGTTTTTGATCTTAGCCATTCTGATAGGTGTAAGGTGGTATCTCAGAGTCATTTTGATTTGCATTTCTCTGATGATTAAGGATGTTGAGCATTCCTTAAATGTCTTTCAGCCATTTCAAATTCTTCTTTTGAGAATTCTCTCTTTAGCTCTGTAGCCCAATTTTTTAATTGGATTGTTCAATATATTGATGTCTAGTTTCTTGAGTTCTTTATATACTTTGGAGATCAGCCCTTTGTCAGATGTGGGGTTGGTGAAGATCTTTTCCCATTCTGTAGGCTGTCGTTTTGTCTTATTGACCGTGTCCTTTGCCATACAAAAGCTTCTCAGTTTCAAGAGGTCCCATTTATTAATTGTTGCTCTCAGTGTCTGTGCTACTGGTGTTATATTTAGGAAGTGGTCTCCTGTGCCAATGCATTCAAGAGTCCTTCCTACTTTTTCTTCTATCAAGTTCAGTGTTATTGTATTTATGTTGAGGTTTTTGATTCACTTGGACTTGAGTTTTGTGCATGGTGACAAATACGGATCTATTTGCAATCTTCTACATGTTGACATCCAGTTATGCCAGCACCATTTGTTGAAGATGCTTTCTTCTTTCTATTGTACAGTTTTGGCTTCTTTGTCAAAAATCAGGTGTTCATATGTATTTGGACTGATGTATTGGTCCTGACAAACAGGCTGACAAAGAAATCAGAGAAACATCACCCTTTACAATAGTCACAAATAATATAAAATACCTTGGGGTAACACTTACTAAACAAGTGAAGGACCTGTATGATAAGAATTTTAAGTCTCTGAAGAAAGAAATTGAAGAAGATAGCAGAAAATGGAAAGATCTCCCATGTTCATGGATAGGTAGGATTAACATAGTGAAAATGGCAATCTTACCAAAAGTAATCTACAGATTCAAGGCAATCCCCATCAAAATCCAAACACAATTCTTCACAGACTTAGAAAGAACAATACTTTACTTCATATGGAAAAACAAAAAACCCAGGATAGCTAAAAGAATCCTTAGCAATAAAGCAACCTCTGGAGGCAACACACATTTTAAATATAAGAATATAATCAGAAAAATTGGAAATTGTATTCTGGAAAACACTTGTGTTCACAACACCCAGGAAAGACAACATCTTCAGGTGCCCAGGTGCCTAGGAACATGAGAAACCCAGTTTGGACACTGATGTTTGCTCTACCCAATGCCTTTCCTCAGCCAAGCACTGAGGCAATGAAGGACAAAAGGATTCTGCAGGCTGAGAAGCCCAGAACAGCTTGCTGGTGAGCCACTTCTTCCTATGCATGTGCACTTTACTCTAAAATGTGATGTTCCCACCTGCATCCCCACAATTGTCTCAACTGAAAGAAGCAATGCATTCCATGTCCCTCACATGCAAGAGACCTAGACAAGGACCAGGGATGTTGAGATCCTTTGCTCTAAAGCTGTCTTTCTTTGTTTTCCAAACTACTTGAAAGTCAACTCCACATTGTGCTGATGTAGAGGGACAAGCCTGAATCTGAGATGTGTGTGTCCCTTCTTCTTCCCAGAGGACTCCACTTAGTAGCTGCTAGGAAAAGATGCCAATCAGGAAAGTAAGAGTCCCATTTGGACAGTAAGTATATGAGTTCATACCATCATTAATATATTGCTGAAGGAGGGTGGGTTTGGGGATTCACTGTCTTGCTAGAAGGGTGACGGTTGGGACAGCAGGGTAAGTGTTTCAAAGGACTCAGAGAAGTATTTCTTTCTCTGTCCTTTCTCCTGGTATCCGTGTTTTCAGTACCTAATGCCAACACTGCCTTGAAGCTCTGTAGACTGACCAATGACTTCTAGAAGGGGAGGTTTCTCCCTCCCACAATTTCATCTGTCTCATGTACCCAAACACCACAAAGCAAGGACATCCATTGAAATCTGAAGTTTGTTGAGCAGTTTCAGCATCCTACACCCAGCATCAACACATCTGGAGGCTGAACCTCAGACCGGGCTCAGTAAGCCAGCAGTGGACAGAAAGGTTGAGGGCCATCATCAAGAAAGCAAGAAAAGGTCTAACCCCATGACGATGCTCTTTCCAAGGACATCACCAACAACTCCCCAGCCCCACCTACACAGTACTCAGTCCTCCATGTGTCCTGTGTTGCATGTGCTCTGTGGCACAGGGCTTACCATGAGACCTCACTATAAATGGGGATAGTCACATGTAAAGGTTAGTATCTGTAGGTGTCTTAGTTAGGGTTTTCTTGCTGTGAAGAGACACCATGACTGTGGCAACCCTTACAAAGGAAAACCTTTCACTCTGGCTGGCTTAGCATTTCAGAGGTTTAGCCCATTATCATCATGGTGGGAAGCATGGCAGCATGCAGGCAGACATGGTTCTGGAGAGGTAGCTGAGAGTTCTACATCTGGATCCTCAGGAAGCAGAAAGAGACAATGAGTGAGCCACTAGGCCTGGCTTGAGCTTTTGAGATTTCAAAGCCCACCCCCCAGTGACAGACTTCCCACAACAAAGCCACAGCTACTCCAACAAGGCCATGCCTCCAATAATGCCATTCCCTATGAGTCTATGGTGGCCATTTTCATTCAGACCACCACAGTAGGTGTAGCACCCATTGATTGGACATACTCATGACTGTTTCCATGCAAAGGACAAGGTAGTCATTAGGAATGGAGACTGAGCTGGGTGTATAGGTCTCACCTTTAATCTCAGAATACAAGACCCAGAGGCAGAAAGATCTCTGTGAATTTTCTTCTGCTCTGGTCTATTTATGAAGTTCTTGGACAGCCACAGCCACACAGTGTTGCTCAAACCCAAAACAGAACACAATGGAGACTGAAGGCAGAATGCCTGGGTTCTCCTATCCCATCCCACTAACTTTCATGTTCTCTAAGATTATTCCAACTTCTTTCCTCTCAGAGCTTGATATTCACATTTGGTCACATGTACACTGTGGTGGTACCCACATGCAGTGCTTCTCTGTAGGGTTGAATAGATCAGACATATGAATATGGCGGTATTTGTCCCATGATACTAGACAGTCAGCATTGAATGTAACACCTCAGGGGCATTCATCATGTCCTGGATTTTTTCCTTGACAAGCACCTGAATGGTGTCTGTCCATCCCAGTTTTCAGGCAGCCCATTTTCTTTATTCCCATTTTTTTCTTGATTTTGGTGACAAACATGAACAGGAATTGTAGTTTTCAAGGTCCATGGTGAAATTCTTCTTGGGATCTATTGTTCACACTTTTGAAGTCAACTCTCAGGGTATATCTGTTAGTGATTTTACTTGGCATGCAGCTCTGCAAACTTCACCAACATGCACCTCACCATGAGGAACAACTTATTTTGTCATCATGAAAATGATATGACCATTTTTAGGTTCCACACACAGTGAAGGCATGCAATATACATGAGTATATATACATATATATGTCTACGTATATGTCTATATATCTATTTTCAAGCTCCTTTAACTTAGCATTACATCCTCTAAATGAATATTTGGTGTGTAAAGAATCAAAATTTCCTGTTTTGTGCCCTAACAACCTAACAAGACAGACTGAGAGAGGAGGGGGGTGAAGGAGAGGTGCTGTCTGCAATCTTGAGAAATCCTTTGTGTAACCATCAGACCATATATTCTGAGCTTGTTCCATTTTAGCACTTTTGTGAAACCATCTGTACATGCACTATAACAGGGCAGTCAGCACAGAAAGCATAGCATCTGTGTGACACTGGAACCAGGATGACACAGGTGTTCACACCCTTCTCTGTGTTACCAGCTGGAGGAAAGGAACTGCCCCATCTGTACACTCTCATTGAGAATCCAATGGGTCCTGTAGCTGGTGGCCAGAGTCCATGTCCTTGTCCTCTCTGTCTTTGCTTCTCACAAACAGGCTCAGAGCACCTTCAGGAAACTCCTAATGTTGAGAAGGCTCTGAAATGCTGAGAATGCTTCCCCACACTCTTGCTTCAGGCCTGGGTCCTGTAGAATGAGGCTGGTCATAAGGCAGGCTTCATGTGTCCTGGCTATCTCTCCCGGTAACATAGGCAATAGCCTGCACTCCATTATGTCAAAAAAATCTCTTTTTCTTCCTTGTTATTGATTTTCTGTGGCACAGTGGGTTGAAGATGCAACTAACAACCTACACCTTTGCCACCACCTCCTGTCCAGAGACCTCACAGCACCTTACACTGAGTCATGACATATAAGGAGCAAGTAACTCCAACCTCTCATGAGAGAAAATCAGAATGGGGGACTGAGGAAATGTCTGTCTATTTCCAAAGGGCTGGGAGAGGTTGACATGATGCAGTCATAGAAGTAAATCATGTTGCACTGTTGAAAGTTATTCCAATGGCATCACCATGACAACTCCAATCAAGGCATAATTGGAGTCTCTCTTGTAGCACCAGCTTTTGGAACATACTTGAGGTTTGAGAACAGCAGCAACAGCACACCTAAGGCACTGGAAAGTGCTCAGGAAGATGCTGCCTGTTATCTTGTGAGTGTGAGAAACACATCCTGGTCTTCTCATGCAGGAAACAGCACACCAAAAAGTGTGAGGCAGGACGTGGGAACACACTGTGCCTGGGTGCTTTATGACTCAGGAAAGGGCTTGTGTTATTTGAAGGTAAATTGCAATTAATTCAAAGTGTACAGCTCAGGGCTGGGGAGCCAGGTGGGTGGTAAAATGTCTCCTCATAGGCAAGAGGGCCTGAGGGTGGATCCCCAAGCACTCACTCAAAACCCAGGCCTGGCAGGAACGCCCCTAATCTTAGGGCAGCTAGGCAGAGAGAAGAGGATTCCTGGGACTCATTATCTACCTGATCAAGCCACACTGGTGACATCCAGGATCCTGGGAGAGATCTTTCTTAAAACCTATGATGGAGAGGAACAGAGCAACACATCCAGATTCAACATTGGACCACCAGCCACACAGTCATGAGTGGCCACACTTGCACACACCTGCAGGCATTCATCATATTGCACACATATATAATTATACAGCTCAACCCCTGAAGCAGCACTAAGAAATGCGACTAAAGGAGGTAAAAATGATGAGTCAGTAGTCATGGTTAAGTGAGAGCATCAATAGCATTCAAATAACAGAGGGCAGAGTAAAGGAGACTACCTGGTTCCTACAGAAGATCACCCTATAGTAGAAACATGTTGCATGGGTGCGACCTCCATTGACCACTAAGATGCCTGGGACAGAGTTGTTGGCCAAGCCCTCAGTGTTGTTATCCATAGAAG
>LZPO01117271.1:18692-29222 GCA_001675575.1 Neotoma lepida
GAGAGAGAGAGAGAGAAAGAGAGAAAGACTTGGGCTTGAATCTAAAGCCTCACACACGCATGCTACATCTCTACTACTGTTTTTATTTTATTTAAAAATGTTGCATTTATGTTATTTGGGGGGAGGGTGTGTACTTGCTACAGCATGTGTACGTAGGTCAAAGGACAACTTGTAAGAGCCAGTTAGTTCCCTCCACCATGTGGGTCCTGGTGACTGAATTCAGATCAACAGGTAAAACAAGCACCTTTATGGTTGAGCCATATCGCTGGCTCTTTTTNTATATATACACTTTTTATTTGGAGCTAGGGCCTCACTAAATCACTCAGGGTGGTTTTGAACTCCCTTTGTAGTCTAGGCTTGAACTAGATCTTGAACTTAAGGTCCTTCTATCTCAACACCCAGGTATAAATAGCTGAGAATGTAGGCCCTTCCGTACCAGGCCTGGCTTCATCCCACTTTCAGTAGGATGTTTTCCCATAATCTATTAAATTCATAACATGCTGTCCAACTACATTTTCATATATGCTTCACACACTAGACTGTGAACACTATGGATATCCCAAAGTCAGGCTGGTGACATCTTTGGTATCTGGTGACATCTCTGGAATATAGCACAGTGTCTGATACAGAGTGGATATTCCATGTCTGTTCATTAAAGTGACTGATGCTACCACTGGTTTCTTTATTCATCCACAGACAGAACTATAGAAAAGATAATGATTTCAATGGACATATGTCCCTACAAAGAATCATAGTAAGACGTACAGGCATTAAACAATCCCCTACATCTGTGGTTTTCCAGCTTTCTGGGGTATCAGATTCTCCTGCAGGGTTCCATCCTAGAGTTCCTGATTCAGTAGATCTAGTAGGTCTTGATAGCTTGCATTTCCAGCTAGTTCCCTGACGTGATTGGTCCATGGCTTGCTCTGTGTGAACTACTGCCTGAAATGATGAGTTAGAAAAAACCGACCTCCCCCACACACCCCCAATGACTTATCTTTGTTATCTGGTCACCGTGATGGAAAAGTCTAACATACCTAGTTGTCACCCACTAGAAGACACTTCTTGATGTTCTTCCAACTCCTACACTGTCTTGCTAAGGACCAAACTTCCAATATAGGAATCCTTGGGGAATCTAATCACATCTAAACCAGAGTTGTAGTTAATCACTCACAGTGGTGATATAAGCAAGAAGCTGGTGGGAAAAAGCAGTAACTCTCCAGCACCATCTCCTCACTTGTAACTGGGAGAAGAATCAAGAGGAGCAGCAGGTGTGATAGTCCTCTCAGGGTTGAGGGAGTCCCACACCAAAGGCTCCAACAATTACACAGACCGGGGTGCACACAGGATAGGAGTAAAGCATTGGTACAGTCAGAGTGAGGGAAACAGTTAGTCATCCTAACACACACACACACACCCTGAAGAAGACCTTGGCCAAAGCTTCAGATAATGAAGAAAGAGTAAAATTGCCTTAGCTAGGAACACAAATGTGTGAATGATNGTGACAGGCCAGAGAGCTGGAGACCTTGATCAGCATTCCTTCCAGAGTTCCCAATTCTATTTCCTGGCTGTGTGTAAGTCTAGCAGGGCAGTGCTCCCCATGAGGCTTACCAGGCAAAGGCTTTGTAATAACCAGCACTCAGACCAGTAAACCACACACAGGATTTTAAGCAAGAACTAGACCTCTCAGCATGTGGAGACTCTTCACTGCTTTTATAACTCCTTTTTTAAAAGTCGAGAATTAAAGGATTAAAAATAGAAAAAGACCCTTTTCTGCATTTCATTTTTCTTCATTTTGAGCCTACAAACAGTGCTATTTATAACAGCCTCATAGACTAGTTTCCTTGTCCCTATTTATATAGGTCTTGGATATGAATCACGGGACCTATACCAGGAGCCTTGAATGATCCTCCTTCTTTCTATCTATGCAATTCTTTCTCAAATACAAAGGATCAGCTGAAGCAGTCTAACTTCAGAGCTTTTGCTTTTAGCCATAGGGTCACTACACAAGGACAATGGTGTCATTTGCAAGGATTGTATTAAGTACTATGAAATGTAATATTTTGGCTTCAGTCAAGATAGTTGTCTAGTTCTCTCTCCTTTTATCAAAGGAAAAACTGTAGAAGCAGGAGAAAAACACAGGTACCAAGAATATCAATAATAAAGTGTGAGCCTCTTGGAAATACTGTCTGGGACCAGCACGTGTCAAGGAGAAAGGGCAGTTGCATAGAATGCTGTAGACAAGATGGAACAAGCCAGGGTCTGGTATGGATACTTTGGAGTTCTTTCCCTTCCTTCTTCTCTGTCTTGGACAAGGCACTGTCCATCCTTTCCCAGTTCAGCCAGGCCAACATCAGTGCAGCAAGCGAGCCCTGCCAAGCTGAGAGGATGAAAACAGGTTGGGACTGCTTTGTCCTTGGCTTTTCATACTCCACGAAGACCCTCCCAAACTCAGGGCTAGTGAACACAACCCAAAGAGATACCCTTTCTTCATGCCTACAAATTTCTAAATAAGGCTCCAAAAATGGGCCTAGGGGCCTTATAGGATTCATGCTCCCATCTCTGTGAAAGTGACTTTTGGGGGTTCTTCCGGAAGAGCACAGTTGGTGGTATACTTTTGATTGAAGAATGTCTCCCTCTGCAAAGGAGGTCTTGCTTTCCTCTTCAACCAACCAACGAGCTTCAGGAGGCATGCACATGAAGCAGTGAGGGAGAGAAGGGACACCCATCTCCCTAGCAGATCAGCTGACCAGACCCTGGCCAACAAATGTCACAGCAGGGTCATACTCTCATCTTCTCCTATGGGACAGATACCTGACCTTGACCTTTTCTCCAACATACACTATCAAAGAGTTTGATTGATAGGCTCAGGAAAACAATATGACATAAACAAAATTGGATTTGAAGATACAGTTGCTATTATGAAAGAAAACAGAAGAATGCCTGAAGCAGAAGATTCAAAGGTATAAAAGAAATGTGGTGCATACACTTAAGGAGATACAGGGAGAATTATTGGTAATCTGAAGCAAGCATTGGGCATCAACAAACAATACCAAGTAGAAATGTTACATGTAAACAATACAAGTTCTCAAAGTAAACAACACAATCAGTGGAATAAATTATAAGCTGAAGTTGATTAAAGCAAAACAAAATTAACTAGTAAATTGTTCTGAGAAAATAATGGACAAACATATAAAAGAAAGCTAAGAGATCTAAAAGATAGAATCAATTTTGTGTAACGTAAGAACCCCAGGGATATAGGTAGAAAACTCTAGGAAACTCAGGGAAAGCTCAGCAAGTGTCTCAGTCACTGTTCTATTGCTGTGGAGAGACCATGGCAACTCTTGTAAAAGACAGAATTTAACTGGGGCTGGCTTAGTGTTTCAGAAGTTTAGTCATTTTCATTATGGTGGGAAGCATAGTCGTATACAGACAGACATGGTGCTGAAGAGTAGCTGAGTGTTCTACAGGCAGGAGGAAGAGACACTCTGGATTTGGTATGGGATTTTGGAAACCTCAACGCCCACCCCCCAATGACTCACTTCCTCCAACAAGGCCACACCTCCTAATCCTTTCAAATAGTGCCACTCTCTAGTAACCAAGTATTCAAATATGTAAGTCTATGGGAGCCATTCTCATTCAAGCCACCACAGAAAGGATTCAACCTAAGCCATTAAAGACAGAAGGACTTGGTCAGGTGGGCATGGATAGGAAATACATTCCAGGCAGAGAAAAATGGTACCTCAAATGCAAGGAGTCATGAATGGAAATGAGGAATGTCATCTGAGCGTGTCGCCTGGGGTGTCTGGAGGAATGGCTGTGTGATGATCCATGAAGGGTGATGTCAAAGTGCAAGAGGCAAGTAAGGATCAGATCAGTGTGGCTCTTGAATGTTTCCCTCCACTCAAACTATGAGAAAACTAAGTCAGCCTCTGATAGGTAGGTGAGTTGCCTTACCCAGCACTAAGCCAGGCTCTGACTGGGTAGGTGAGTTGCCCTACCCAGCACCAGGGCTTCCTACTCCTCATCTACCCATGCAAGGGTGGCTCTGAGCTCTTTCAGCTTGAAAATCTCAGTATTTGGCAAAGTGGTTTAAAGATTTGAGAGCAAAAGACTGGGAGTATAGTTCAGTGGTAGANTGCTTACCCAGCATGCTCAAGGCCCTGCATTTGAGGATGATGATGATGATGATGATGATGATGATGATGATGATGATGATGAAGAAAGTAAGTAAGAATGGAGAGTAGATGGGCTGTGAGCTCACATTTGGTGGGTTTTCCGAAACATGGATAGTGCAAGTGACAATGAGTCATCTGAGGTTAAAAGTAACATCAAACCTAAAGACAGAAATTTGAGATTCATCGGTATTTAGGGGCCTGTACATTTGAGGGAGTGATAGGGTTGTAAAAATAACACCCCACACAACATTAGGTAAGCATTTTCTCAGGATAGAAACCCAAGGTTAAGAGTAGAAACTTTCAATTTCAGATATCCAAAGGAGTCTTTCATCTGTAGGGTAGACATCACTACTTCTACATTGTGGATCTTAGAAGTTAAGTGACTTATCCAAGGTCACACAGNTAGTAAGATACAGAATTGGGAGTCCAAAGAAGGTCAGATTGGCTTTAGAGCCCAGTTAAGTAAGAACCAGATTGAAGATCGACTCAGCAATGACCACTCTCACTCTTGCTCTCTCAAAGTCCAGCTATAAAAGAGAGTCAGAAGGGAAAGTCCATATCATCATCCTAAGAAGCTTGAGAGCCATTGAGCTGGGNATTTGATGAGAAGAACAAGCCCTGAACTGCAAGTCAGAAGTACTGACTCCTAGAAGGAGCTTTGTCATACTTGCTGTGTGGCTGTGACCAAGTTCCTTCTCCAATGTGGCCCCCATTTTCTCTACAGATGGAAGACTGCAGGAATTCCAGATCTCTGTGCCTGGCAGTGGGGTTTCTCCTAGACACCAAAGCCTCACCCACCAAGACTGACAACCTCCATTTTTTTTTTCCTCCCAAAGTCTTTCCTCCCTTCCATCCATGCCAACCATTCTAGCTTGGGTTTCCCAGCTAGGGTGTGGATTGTTTGAAAAGACATATGGTATCCTGGTGCAGCCGAGAGTCCATCGCAAGGGGAAACCATTGTTCATTCATCTGGACCGAGCGACATTCTTTATGCAAGAATAACTCTTGATTAAAGGGTGAGTTTTAATGGAAACTAATTAGGCAAACTCTTTAGCCTGGGCATAATGATCAAATGAGCTGTCACGCCGTACCTGATACAATGATCTCACCCGCTACAAGATTTTATTCCTTAGCAATTACACTCCCACATGGCACTGCGTGCCGTTATTGCCTGGAGCACACATGTCAAATTAAAGAGCAACTTATGCACCTGATATTTAATTATTGCCTAGTACTACAGACACCCGGGGAATGTCAAAGTGAGCAGTCTTGCTTGGGAGAAACGAAACTGAAATCTTCTGTAAGAAAGTGAAAACATAGGAATAAAATATGTATAGGCCACTATAGTTTCCTATTCAGCCATCTTACAATTCACAGTTACAAAATCTGATCTCCCGGATCTTGAATAATTCACTATTTTTTTTTCCTTCAGCACAAAAAGTCAGCAGAAGGAATGCTGTGGATAAAGACGCCAGGCCTATTGGTATTTGTTTACTGCTGTGACTGATAGAGTCTGGACCTGGTCAAAGTGGAGTTCCCTGTGCAAACGATTCTTTCCCTAACAGGTTCTGACAGGAAAGAGGGTGCCTCGCACGCCTNGCTAGCCCAAAGGGAAATGTTTGCCCTCAAGGCTGAGCACTCAGAAAGTCCCATCTTGCACTGCAGTCACACATGGTAACAAACCTGAGACTTGACCAAAGTTTCTCCCCAGTGCACCGTCCAAAGTCTGGGAGGGCAAGAAGCCATTGAGTTGTCAGGATCTATCCCAACTTGTGCCATATATTAGGATAATGTGGGAAACTTTGCAAACATGCTGATGCTTGGAGCACTATTGCAAACTAAAGTGTGGCATAGGAGTAACTTTTGAAGGCCTCTGGAGTGATTCTTGTATCTGAGCACAACTGGGAGTCACTGGCCTGGATAGTAGTAACCAGTCAGACAAGGGGGTCCTTGGTGTCATGAGAGCTGCTTTCTACCCTTGAGCTCTCGTGACTCTGTGCTTTTGAGTGTGCTATCTTGCTGCCTCAGCTTTGCAAAGGCTTCTGGGAAATAGCAGCCAGCATGGAGCCAAAAGGGGGATGGTAAGGGAAGAGAAGGTAGGACATGTTTGACTATAGAGTAAATCTACCTTCTTTTCAGAGACTCTGAGCCTGGAATGGCCCTCTTCATCCTTCTTCCTACCTGAAGGATCTCTGTTTATCTTCAACATCAAGGACTAAGGTCACTTTCCCCATGAAGTCTCCCACGATTGCCTCAGGAAGAACTATACATCTGTCAGGAGCCACATTCCATGAAAGACCACTGAACCAATATGCCCTCCTCAGTGGGAGTTCAAGATGGGGAGCCTCATGTCTCCAGCAACCATCTGTGTTCCCAGCTGAGCAGATTCTGAGAGACGTCTTGGTCCTTTATCTCCCAGATTCAATTACCAGTTATCAGGGCTGTACCGCCTAATACTAAAAGGCCTTAATAAGTGTGTTTTGTATTTAGTAAACTGCACAGCTTGTGAAAACCCCCTCCAAACATCTGGCAGGAGGCCCAGCAGAGGTAAGACTGGAGCCTCTAATGATGGCAACATGTAAACAAGTGTTTTGTTTCAACTGATAGTCATTAACTTCCAGTGTCAGCCATATCCCCAGAGGTTGCTTCCTCAGTCTTGCAAAGGCTTCTGGGAAAAAGCAGCTGAGGTGGGGTCTGGAAGCCAGAAAGAGGCAGGATACATCTGCTGATGAAGAGAAGGTGTACCTTCCTGTCAGGGATTTTGAGGCTAGGTGAGGGATGGACTCCCAGTGGTGACACTGTCTGTTTGACCTGGGGCAAGAAGCCTCAGTTTCNCTGTTTATGCAAGGGGCTTAACAAGAGTTCTTTGNAGAACAGTTGGAGAGTTGGAGAAAACATGCCTCAGTAAGAGTCCTGATACAGCAATTGATAAGTCAAATCTTTAGAGACATTCTCCTTTGTAAAAAGAATAAATTAAATAAGTAAATAGATCTATATTTACTTTTAATTATATGTGTGTATGTACATGTGGGTATTTGCATATTAGTAGAGCTACCTGTGGAGGCCAGAAGAGGGCGTTGAATAACCTGGACCTGGAGTTACAGACAGTGGTAAACTACCACAGGACACAATATCATGTGCTCTTAACCCCTGAGTCAGCTCTCCAGCACTGGAGACATTCTTAGCAGGAAGTCTAAACTATCAGAGAAGCCCTTGCCTAAATCAGGCTCTTAGCTCTGAAGTTCATGGTTTCTATGCACATAAAAACTTTAATTAAAACCTATAGGGGCACAGCTGGATCTTTTGTCTCTCTAGCCTTCAGCAAACAGCAGCTCTGAGAGATCCTCCACACTCTACCTCATATCCAAGCAGCCATTTATCCAGTAACCATTCACTGAATGGGTACCAGATTTTGAGTGCTATGTATAAATGATAAGGGACTGGAGTGATGGCTCCATCTGTAAAGTACATTCTACACAAACATGTGAACCAAGGTCCATTCTCTAGAACCCATGGCGGGTAGGGGAGGTGGAAAAAGTTAAGTGTGGTGGTACACACCTGTATCCCAGCTCTAGGAAGGCAGAAAGAGGAAGCCGTCTGGAGCTTGCTTGCTAGGCAATCTAGCCAAGCAGTGAGCTCAAGGGTCAGTGAGAGACCTTGTCTCAAAAATAAAGCTTGGAGAAATTGAGGAAGACACTTAGCATCAATCTCTGGATTCCACATACATGTATACACACACACACACACACACACACACATACAGAGAGAGAGAGACAGAGAGAGACAGAGAGAGAGAGAGAGGGGTGATCTGATCCATAAGAATACAAATCTCTAGAAGGGAGATAGATGCTGAGGCAAACTTGGTGGGGGGGGTAATTATGTGAGGATCTGTATCTGTGGAGTGGAGTATTGTTTGTTCCCTCGAAAGTTCACATGCNGAAGCTTCAATTCTGTCTGTGCTGACATGGTGTCTTTAGGGAGGGAATTAAGGTTAAATATGAGTGGAACTGTAATCTCNCAAGGCTGCTCTTCTTATAAGAACTGCAAAAGAGAGACCAGAATCCTTATTCATGCACACATGGAGAAGAAAGGCCGTGTGAGGTATGGGCAGAAGGCTGCCACCTGCTAGCCAGGAAAAGGGGCCTCACCAGNAAGTAGCCTGNCTACTTCTTGACCTCCAACCTCTAGAACTGTGAGAAAATAANTGTCTAGTTCCTTAAGCCAAAAAGTANGTGATGCTCCTTTACAACAGCCCAGACAGTACCAGGAGACAAGGAAGCAGGAAACAGCAGAGGCAGGCACAACCATGATAGGCTCTAAAGAGCTCAGCTCAGCTAACAGGTGCTCCTGAGCTNGGGTGCCACCCACAGCATCCTGGGGGCCCCTAGATTCTTAGGAACTGGAAGCAGGCTTTCCCCCAGAGATAAGTTACCCTGCAAGGGCAGCTCTCTTCTGCTAAAAGAATCTTAAAGAAGGCTGACAGGACCCCACATGTTGAAGCATCTTGTCACAAACAATGTAGCCCATGGAGTGAGAAAACTCTGCCCTTTCCCTACCACCAACTGTAGTCCAGCAGCTCCAATGTATCACTGCACTGAGCTCCANAGGACTCCTGCAAGACGATGTCCATTCCCCAGAACAGGTTTAATAATGTGCCCAAAGCCAGAGTTGACAAATAGCCAAGTCAGAACAGAGAGAGGACCTTTCCCCTAGTGCCATCTTCTTACCTTGATAGGAAATCCCAAAGCTCCTGCAACAAGCACCCTTTGTCCTCCTCCAGCAGGCTATTGTCCCATGACACATGTATCTCTCTCAACAAAGCTACATAAAGAAGAATGGAATTGAGCTGTCAAGGCTGAAATGGCTCAGCTAATGGAGATTGTCGCCAAGCCTGATGGCCTGAGTCCATACCCAGGGCCCATATGGTAGAAGAAAAGAATTGACTCTCACAGGTTGTCCTCCAATTTCCACACAAATAAATAAAAGTAAAGCAAATTTTTAACTGTCAAAAAAGAATGAAATTGTCACCTGTAAAAATACAGATACAACTATAGATCATCGTATTAAGCACAATAAACTATGTTCAAGAAGACAAATATTTCATGTTGTCTCGCATTGCAGAATCTAGATCTAAATATGTATACATTGTATATAGTATGTGTGCACCTATTGGGTGTGTATATGCATACATATTTATGTATACATACACATACTTTCACACACACACACACATTTTCACTTGTGAGAAAGCAGGAAGGGAACTATGCAGAGAAGAATGGAGTCTAAAGGTAGAGAAGATGGAAAATGGAAAGATAAAGGAGATAAAAAGCTTATATATATGTAATCTAGATTTAAATAAATACTATATATATATACATAAATATAATGAAGTATCTTCCACGGAAATTGGAGATTAGTAAGAGGGGAGGGGACATCAGAGAGTAATGGGGNTAAATAAGGACAAAATGCAATTATATTCATGCATAAAAATGTCACAATGAAACCCATTGTTCTAGAAACAAACCAAAAAAATTAATAATAATATATAGGAAAATGGAGAGAAATATGTGCAATAGGGTGACTAAATATGATCAAGGAGCCTTGTAAACATGAATGAAACATTAGAGTGAAGCCCATTATTCTGTTAAATTAATATACGTTAATAAATGTTTAGTAAATCAAGTCTCTACATCACTTTGCCTTCCAGCCATCACACCAGCTGATACTTCTCATCTACCTTATCCCAGGTGCTCTTCTCAAACATCACATGAGTTATCCATTCATCTTGGTTCTTAGAAGTATTATTTTTATCATTCCCATTTAAAAAGTTTTATTTTTTTTAAACAAGTTCTCCCTGTGTTGTCAGATGAGTNTCCAAGTCCTGAGCTTACATGACCCTCCTTCCTCATCTTCCCAAGAGGCTGGAATACCAGTGTCCATCATCAAGTTTGGTATCATTCCAATTTTGCTAATAAAAAGCTTTTAAACGACTTTCTCAGAGACACTCAACCAGGGCTTAAATGGGTCAGATTCCAAATGCAGTGCCCATGTTAATACCTAGAGAATATGACAAGTCCTCTCCTAACAGTAAAGCTCTCATAGGAACTTTCCAAGCAGAATGATGGCTTGCACATGAACATTCTGAATGGACAAAGCTAAGAAGAAAGGCCAAGCACAAAATCATTTAGTGCATTGAAGCATTGAGTTCATGAGCCAATTTTGAGTCTTTTAATATCTGGATATTAATAAAATACAAGTTCTTTTGTTTTGCTTGAGATGGGGTCTTGCCATGTTGCCTAGTCTGCCTTGAACTCACAATCATTCTGTCTTGGCCTCCTACGTAATGGGTTTT
>LZPO01117271.1:60646-82425 GCA_001675575.1 Neotoma lepida
TACAAGATCCTCCATCTCCCGTACAAGATCCTCCATCTCCTATACAAGATCCTCCATCTCCTATACAAGATCCTCCATCTCCTATACAAGCTGTGCCTGAGCTGTAAGAATCCGTCTGTTTTCCAGACCAAGGCTAGGCCATAACTTACATTATACATGTCCAGAGCACGTCCAGGTACAAGGAAGGAAATAAGCAAGGTCTGAGCCCACCAAAAGAGCTATCGTTGACCCACATAGTCTATCTTACATCTGCACACACATAGACACTCACGTGACAACATCCCTAGATGTCATTTCCCTAGCTTCCAGAAGAGGAAAGCAGTAGGTTCAATGGGTGCAGGAAAGACAGAACTCATAGATGCCTCAGCAGAAGTGAAGAGGCAGAAACTTCCTCCACAGGCATCCCTCATGCATCCCTCATGAAGAAGCTTTACTCCACAGCCATCCCTCATACATTCCTCAGGAAGGCAAATCGTTTTCTCCTCACCATCCCCAGGGTCTCACTGCACAGCATCTGGTGTCATAATGGTAACTCTGAGTCACCAAGACAAGATTGCTAACACTCAGCTGCCTCTGGAAATAAGAACATAAAGATTTACAACATTTTAAAAAGATTTTAATGTTTAAAGGGTTAGCCTTGGCCATCTAGAAACTCAGACTAGCTCATATCTATTGGGTGTCAGTGGTTTCAGAGAAGCCTTAAGAAAAGCCTTCAAAACGTAATATTTACAGAAGGAGAAATAGAGGCAGAGTGACATTGAGTTGTTAGAGGATGAGAGAGAGTTGGTTCTTATTCTTTCTGATTCCTGATAGTTTGTCCAGCATAAGCAGACCCAGAATTCTAGAGACACGAGACCTTACAATGGATGCTTAAAATTGTCACACCCATCAGTAGCAAAGTTGTCATCCACTGGAGTATATTCTCCCTTTACGTTTGAACAAATCCTCTGTCAGCCTCCCAGTCCTGGCTTGGCCTCTCCTCNGGGACCAGAGGGAGCTGAGGAACAAGACAGCAAGCTTTCTGGTCAGGCTTGACCCTTTGTTGGTCAGATCTACCAGTGTTCCATGCTGTCAGACAGTCCATCTTTCAGTCAGCAGTAGAAAGGCCCAGGGTTCCTGTGACTCCTCCCCTTCAAGACCCTAAAGATCTGTAAAACACTTAGTAACTAACATCATCAGGAGTGGAACTCAATGTCTTGTTACCACTCCTGATATTGCTGTGCTTGTCCAGAAACACTATCACANGGTAGTACTATTGCCGGAACAACCTCTGAGGAGCAGAAGCTGGCTTCTAATTACAGCCCCATCATTAAAGCTGAGAAGGAAGAGGGGGTGATGGTTCTGGTGGTGAGAACCACAACACGAGCAATTGCCATTTCTTCTGCATGAGAGAAGCAGGCAAGCTGATTTGATTTTGTCTGTTTGCTCAGGGGTGCAGNTTGTTTTGTTTTGTTTGTTTNTTGGGAATTTCATACATGATAACAATGTGTTTTGAAACAAACCCACCTTACTCCCCCTCTCCAATTTTTGCCACACCACTTCTCCCTCCTAATTTCATGTATTTTTTTTTTAATTCACTAAGTCCATTAAGTGCTGTTAGCAGGTGCGTAAGTATAGGACCATACACTGGATTATGGACAAGTTACCAAGGGTCTTATCACTGAACAAAACTGACTTTCCCTCTCCCCATAGCCATCAACTTCCACAGCTCCTCAGCTGTGGGTGGGACTCTGTGGACCCCTCCCCTATTCCGCCTGCAATTCTGGCTGGCTTGATCTTACGCAGCCCTTGTGCCAGCAGCCACGACTGCTGCAGGCTCTGTGTGCAATGGCTGTCAGTCTGGAAAGCAGTGTTTTGTCCTCCACAGCCTCTGGCTCTTCCAGTCTTTCTGCAAAGTCAATGTTACCATTTGCTCCCGTNTAACAGATGAGGAAACCAAGGCTTAGAGAAGCTAAGTAACTTATTAAAGCCATTTAATCTGTAAATGATGGGATTAAAATCCCAGTGCTCCAGACATCTAAGCCCTACTGACCACGAGGTGATATTTCATGTCACTAACTTGGTATGTGAGTCAGAGCAGGACACTTCTCTTCCCTGGGTCACAAATCTCCACCACTGGAGGCTTTTACAGTTCCAGTAGGCAGGAGAAAGCCAGCGGAGATTCTCCAAGAAGCCAGCCTCTCCCCACCTGGGCACACTGCCCACCACTTCCTTGCATATGAATTCACTCCTGGCTGCCAGGGCAGCTCTCAGGCTCATCTGAACATGCAAATCAGAATTAATTATTCAAGACCAGGCTTACTTTGCATACCAATTCTATTTTCTTCTGGGTGGGAAGGTTCTCACCCCTTTTAACAGTTTAGAATAATGTGTATCAGGCTCAAAAATGAAAACAAAAGTTAAAAAAAAAACCTGGAGATGAAGGGAGAAGTTAATTTCTTTGGCTGCTTGCACCCCCCCTTCAGGNGCTGGACTGTAACTGAGAATCAGGAAGACAGAGGTCCCTGCAGGCTGGGGTGACAGACCAAACAGTTCTGGAATTTTTTAGATCATNGCATCTGAGGATTTGGCAAAAATTTTGGAGTCCCTCNTCCAGAAAAACTGCAAACACAAAATGTGGTGTGGAATTACATTGTGTTCCCTGAGGCANTCAAATTCAGGCATAAATAAAGCCCCGGTTACATCTGGAATGCATGGGACCAGAGCTAGCTGAAGAAGGTGTACCTGCATCCTGGGCATGTGGGTGGGATGTGCCAGCAAAAGGCAAGATGCCTGAGGAGTAGCCCCAAACTCGTCAACTGCAGTTCATCTGAGCTGTTTTAAAAATCCTATGACCTTGACTGAGAGCAAAGTGGGCAAGGGCATGTCTCANAGCCCTTAACTGGCTCGCCTCAGACCGTGTGCCTAANGACAGTCTTAAAGATATCTTCAGGTANTTTCCTTTGAAAGACATAGAAACAGTATTTCTAAATTGCCCTCTCTTATATTAACACAATGCTAAAAATAACCACAAACAAATGAATCTGAGAGGAAAAGCAAACTTTTGTGGAAGTAATCTTATATTCCTAAGAATTACTTTATATTTAATTACGTGTGTGTGTTTGTGTGTGTGTGTGTGTGTGTATGTGTGTGTGTGTGTGTGTGTGTTGGGTTATGTATGTAAGTGTGGGTGCCCACAGAGGCCAGAAATGGGCACTGGATTCCTGGGACCTTCAATTACACATAATTGTGTCACCAGTGTAGATGTTGGGAACCAAACCTAGGTCTTCTGGAAGAGCAGCAAGCACTCTTTACTGCTGAGGCCTGTCTCCAGCACTGTCCCCCCTACCCCTACCCCACCCCCCTACCCCACCCCCTCCACCCCACCCGGGGTTNTCTTTGAATGGCACTAACAATAGATCTTATTTTTCTCTAATTTTCCTCAATGAAAACTTGTGTCTTCTGGTGGAAAAAGAAATCACATAAAGTTAATTTTAAAAGTATAAAATGAAAGACCAATGGGTAGCCCATGATGGTTCTCTGAGAACAGAGATAACTATGTTCCATTATGACAGCGTTAAAAAGTGAACNTGTAGGGCCATCTATGGTGAGCTGNATAAAGCAATGACAATAAAANTGGCCAGAGGAGAAGCATAAGGATGAACTGTCCCCTCACAGAGGCAGAGTACAAAAGCCAGCATGCCTATGCTGACATTACTCTCCANAACAAGTCTCACCCTGGCCCCNGACTCNCTCGGCAGACCTGGCAGCGATTCCCATCAGAGTTCCATGACACAGCTTTAATCTTCCCANCAAATCTCTTGGCTAAGCTGGTTTGAGTGGACTTGATCTTCTGTCACCAACAGCACTTAAAACACTGTGAAGTGGGACAGAACCAGCACGTCAACCCTGTGACCGAGTCCTGGGACATCTGAGTGAGTGTGAGTGACATCTGAGAAATTATGAGTAACATCTGCATGGGTGTGTTTGTGTAACTGGCTGAGTGTGTGTAACATCCAAGCGTTTGTGACATCTTGAAAGGGTGTGTGCGAGAGATCAAAGTCCGTGTGTGCAGCAACAGAATATGTATGCACAGCTAGCTGGAGTCAATAAATGTTTAAGTCTGTGACCTGTCAGTTGTAATTTTTATCAATTTCCCCTCCACAATCTGGTCTAATACTCAGCCCAAGAGTCTCCTCTTCNNGATTCTCACCTGAGGTCAGGGCAGTCTTTCTCAAGAAGTTTTTNTGCCTGGGTTCACAGACTACAGAGAAAAACCAGCCAAAATCTCCCATGTCCTCCTCTCCATCATTCACATCAGCTGACTGTCTGCAACCCTTCCAGGAGACTGGAGCCGTGATCTTAGCATTGGGCCAGGATCTTAGCTGATGTTCAGAACAATCCCTGGTAANTCCATGATGGAGATAAGAATTCCTGTGTCATTGATAAGTAGCACCACTGTCTGTCAACAATAACAAAAAAAGAACCTGTCCACATCACATGGCTTAGAAGCAGATAGGATTTAAATTCATTTTCCTGACTCCAGAGTAATGATCCCCTCTCAGTTTGTCACATACTTCGCAAACAGCCTCTCAGATGGAGTAGTCAGGTTTTGCCAGCCACACTCTGGTCACAGTTCACTGCCAGGTTTCCATCAAGAGCTCATAGCCACAGAGCCTGCTATAGATTCAACTGGCTCCTGGCTTTCAGCCCAATAGAACAGGGGCTGATAGAGAAATGCAGGATACGGAGTCTGAAAAATGTCCTATTACGCCTGAGAAGTTTGCAGAAGTTGNTTCACTGGTTTCTTGGGCTTGATTTTATTTAGAAATTGCTGCATGACAAAGCCCTACAGAAAGGGCTTCATTGGCCCCCTGTCTTCACAGCTGGACCTATGGCTGGGTAAGCACTTCTTATAGTTGTGTTTCTGAAGCTCTGCTAGGCAAGCAGGGAAACTCTAGCACTAGCTAGGTGTTGTATAGCAATTTACTTCAAGATAAACCTGAGTCTTGGAGAGAAGTTCATTAAAGCACATGTTGTTCTAATGGGGAAGTGGTGGTGATGCATTCCTTCCTACAGGGAAGCTCCTGCAGGGGGCCAAACAGCTCAAAGTCTTCAGGAGTCCCTGAAACTGACCAGACATACTAGACCCCTCCCTCCCCAAACATAAATATGCAGTAAGGATTGCTGAGAGGCACTCTCAGACAAAACAAGATGCCTAGAGGAGGCTCGGACTACTTGAACTACCTGAAAAAGACACTCTCCAACCTGCCAAGCTATCTGTATGTTGTACAGTGAGCTCCAGGCTTTCAGCTTTTGTGAACCATGACCCACATTGCCATGGGCTTTGAGTCATCTTTGAGTCATTTCTCCTGTGAGTAACCCCTCAGCTGTAGTCCTTAGATAGACCCAATAAAACTCACTGGTTCACCAACTTTGCTGTCTTTAATTTGGTCTGCCATCAGGTCCCTGTTTGGGGGAACTAGACACTTGTTCACATCTCCCCAGGAATAGTGTCACAAAACACCAGGTAACATCAGTAAGACACTCGATGTGCTCAAAGCCTAGGAGTGTTATCATGTCATCATTTACAGAAGTATTCAAGTGGCATTGGATGGACACTGGCAGCTGACCTTGTTTAGTGCAACTTACTTTCAAGTTTGCCCACCAAGAGCTAACCAGCCACAAGACTACTCAAATCAGCCAATAAAAATATGCACAGTAACTTTTAGGCCATTTCCTAACTCTGCCTACCTTTCTTAGGTGTAAGTTCCTATAACTGAGCTTGAAATAGGGTTTGGTTCCTTAAAAAAGCAACCTTCTGAATCCGTTACTATTCTCACTCAGAATATTAGTTAATTTTCTTGTCACCGTGATGAAACACCTAAAATATAAAACTTAAGGGGGGAGGGTTTATTTGGCCTCATGGTTTGAGAAGCAACTGTCTATCATGGTGGTTCATAACTATGGTAGAGGTTGCTTGTATACATCTTGGTGAGTCAGGAACAGAGAGCTTTAGGCCAGAAAAGGACTGAGATCAAAGTCCCACTCCTCAAGTGCTCCAATCCCTCTAGCTATTACCCAACTTCTAGAGGTTCCATGGTTTCCCAAAACAGTGTTACCTCTAGGGAAATTTCATATTCAAATCCTTACAACAGGAATCAAACAATATGAATCCTTGACATGTTATTGTGAGTAAATTCATCAGAATCTTTCCTGGGAACAGGACTTCATGGGAACGATTGTGTGTGTATGTGTGTGTGTGTGTGTGGTGGGGGTGTACATAGAACCTGGCTCAGGTGAGACAGGGGTGGAAAATGCAGAAATACAAAGGTGGAGAACTGAACGTTCTGGAGATAATCTGTACCACACTTCTGTTTTCTCAAGGCTGATTCCTACACATTCAGTGCAGCAATCCTTTCAGCCGAGCCCTAAAACCACGTTTGTTGGGGAAAATATAAAGACCTTTACAGTTATTAACTCTCATAACATTTTTTCCTGCTCTTGAACTCACTTTTTTGTGCTAATAAAGTAATTCTTGAGGTTAAAGTAATTCTTGAGGTTAGAATATGACCAAAATGGCCAAGATGAGTAGATGCCATGGTCAGATAGTAAGGAAAATTATTTTTAAAAAAGAGAAAGAGAGAGAGAGAGGAAAAAGAAAGAAAGAAAGCCCAGAAGATCATTACTTTGTGTCATTGATACTAGTTTAAGAGCCATTTTCTTGCCCATATTATCCATAACTATTTTCAGTGGCTTTTTCTCACTTAGCTAAGAACCCATCAAATGAAAAATGGTAGATTTCTATTAAAAATAGAAGACAGAATCCAAATATCACCATTAATGAAGTGGTTTTAAAATATATGTATTCAATCAAGAGTAATTGAGGCTGGGCCTTGTAAGTCATGGAAAATTATAAACTATGGCCACTCTAGGGCATGACTGACTATTAACATTGTTTTCATAACATTGCCTACAGGAAGCAGCTGGGCACCATGCCACCAGGGAGGTGGCAACAGAATGGCCTCATTCCCTAAACAGACTTACAAAGAAGGGTATAATCAGGTGGCTTGCTGAACCAAACATCACTGGACAGAGTTTTGACAAAGAACAAAGTAGAACTGACTCAAGAGCAAGCTATGAAATGGCTTATTCGTCAGAGAAACATTTATTGGATATATTTACTAAACGTCTATTTTGCATATTTGCACCAGTCATCCCAGCTAATTTAATTCTAAAAAACTACTATATGTAGCCCATTTTATTCCATGATGTAAAGGCAGAAAGTGGAGTTTACAAAAGACAATGTGACATGCCCAATGTAATAGTGGATCCAGGCCAGAGCTGCCATTTAACTGTCTGCTCCTGGGGTGCTTTCATGGGCCCATTGGGTGCTAAGTTTGCTGTATAATACCCAGCCATAGCTCACTAACGCCCAATCAATCTCAGTTAACCAAAATCTCTGGCACCTACCATTTTCTTTAATGTATTTTCCTATTTTACTCAGAATGGAAGAGAAAGCTTTCTATTTCAACCCAGATCATTGACAAGAGTGAGGATGTGTCTAGATCCTGTTGACTGGTGGAGATGACATGGTAAATTTGAATATTTCTAAGATGACACTACTTGGAGAAATGATCTGTTTGAGGGCATCTCTACTGCCTTGGAATGTGAGTGGTTTTAGAAGGAAGATGGGAACCTGGGGATTGTAGTAGAATGTTTTAAGGTGTGTTACTTTTGTTCATGTTGCATTTGTTTAACTCTGTGAAGCTGTGTTATTGTGCCTGTGTAAAACACCTGATGATCTAGTAAAGAGCTGGCCAATAGCAAGGCAAGAGAAAGGATAGGCAGGGCTGGCAGGCAGAGAGTATATATAGAAGGAGAAAATTGGGAGGAGAGAGCTAAGAGCCAGAGAAGGAGGAGGACTCAAGGGGCCAGCCATTCAGCTACACAGCAAGCCACAGAGTAAGAAAATAAAGGTCTACAAAAATAGAGAAAGGTAAAAGCCCAGAGGCAAAAGACAGATGGGTTCATTTAAATTTAAGGAAAGCTGGCTAGAAACTAAGCCAAGCTAAGGCTGGGCATTCATAAGTAATAATAAGCCTCCGTGTGTAATTTATGTGGGAGCTGGGTGGCGGGCCCCCAAAAAGAGCCAAACAACAAACAACAACAGGGGATCAACACCCCGAATGTCTAAGTTGTTTATCCAGCCTTTACCTGTTCTTTCTTTTTTTTTTTCCTTTCCCTGTCTTCCTTCCTCCTGTGTTATAGGTCAGAACCTAGAAAGAGGTAGAGACCTGGCTTGGCTATCGACTGACACTAGAGTAAATCTTCTGTTTGTTGTAGTAAATTCTCCTTATGAGATTGCTTCATTGTCATATTCCTCCGTGTGTGTGTGTGTGTGTGTGTGTGTGTGTGTGTGTGTGTACTAATGGATGTCACTGTGAAGAACAGAGGTCAGTCTCAGGTGTTGGTCCCCATGAGAGCTGACCACCTTGTTTTTTGAGACAGGTTCCCTCACTGGAGTTCACAAAGTAGGCTAGACTAGCTGATCAGTGGAGCCCCAGTATTCTATCTGCCTCTCTCCATACTGGGATACAAATGGATGTTACCACGCCTGGCTTTGTTTTTAACATGTGTTCTAAGTATCAAACTCAGGTCTTTGTATTTACATGGCAAGCCCTTTACAGACTGAGCCTATCTCCATGGGCCCCCAAAATTCTTTTAAAGAGGTAGAGAAAAAAATAAAATTCTATTTTAGGTAAACTGTATGACTTATACCTGTTTTGCCAGGGCTGAAAGCAGCACCATATAATGGACAGAAATCTGAACCAAGTACCAAAGGAGTCAGCTTCAAATTTACCATTGATTACTGGTGTGATGGTGGGATGCTTGTTAACCTCACTAAGTCAGCTTCTCCAATTTCAGGTGAAAGTAATGATTTTCATTTACTTCACAAGATGCGAAGATTAGGTCACATAGTATGAAAGTCTTTGGAACGTTTTAAATGCTGCAGTATCCACAGGCTTGTGACTTGTCCCAAAGAATCCCATGTTGGATACATGCAATTCCAGAACATCTGTATTATAGGTAGAGCATCATGCAAGAGCAGTGACCTTCAGATCAGATGACTGCTGTTCCCAGGGTGACTCTGTTCCTTACTACGTGTATGCCCTGGAACACATTAATTAGCTTCGTGATGTCTCAGGTTTTTGTTGTTGTTGCCGCTGCTGTTTGTTTGTTTATAAAGTGAAATATCAACACTTTGTAGATATGCGTAGAGAAGACCTCACTTGTAGAAAGGGCCACAGTGATTTCCTAGTGACTGTCTCACCACAAGATTTCTGGACAACAGCAACAAATGCCTGGGTTTAGAGTTGGCTATTTTCTATGGCCTCAAAAACCTTCACATTTCCAATATGGTGCTATTGAAGTACACATGGAAAAGGATGCACACGATATGCTTGTAAGTCAGCCTGAGCCAGACAGAAATCCATGTGAAGGTACAGACCAGAGTTCTAGCAACTTACTGGAAGTATCAACAAGTGTTCTGCCGTCTTATGCTTGTGTGGGCCCTGTCTTCGAACACTCACATACTGAAGTGCACGCTGTAACAAGCTTGAGAAAACAAACCTACAAGATATTCTGCTAGAATAAAGGAAAGAAAGGTGGTTGCTGGGGGAGGGAGGGAAGGCACAACTGGCGCTTCTGTGAGGACCAAGGTGGACATGAGAGGTATCTCATGAAGCAGGAGAAACCATCCCCCTATCACACACACACACACACACACACACACACACACACACACACACAAAGCATCAACACAGTGAGGGTCCTGAAATTTATACTCACTCTCACTGTCATGTAGACACTCTTCATTCCATCATCACCTAGGTAACTGCAAAAGTGCAGGATCAGTTGCTTGGCAACAATGTCTACATCTTTACTCCTCTCCATATCCATGCACCATGACCATCAGTCACATTCTCTTCTAGAGGTTATCGTTAAGTTTCAAGCACATATCTCTACTGCAGCCCCCAGCCTGGAACCAAGACCAGGAGCCATTTTACTATGTTCTGAGAAATCCGCACTTCGGTCGACAGAAGAATAGCATCAAAGACCAAGAGCTCATCCCAGCAGCCAGGGTCTTGGAGTCTGGGCCCAGCTCCATATTGAACCAGCTGTTGTAGGTCTCAGGAAGGTTTCTAGACTCCTCTGAGTTTGTGTTTCTTCATCAGCCAGATGCAGATTTCCCACAAATTTATACAATAGGGATTTTCTTTCATCTGAAAAATGGAGGATTATAAAGATTTCTGGGTCTCCACACCAAGTTGTCTGTGGGTCCATGTATGAGATGAGTTCTCTGAAGTGTGTGAAGTGCAAGAGAGAGACAGGCCAGCAGTTGCTGGCATCAAATATACCCTGAGCCTCTCCAGAGTTCTCCAAAGCCAGGCTGAGACTTTGGCACCAGGAAACCCAGAGAGGAGTGAAGACAAACCTCTTCCAGAATGAAGCAGGTGACAAGTCCTAATGGATTCTGAAGAGGGCTTGTGTTCCTGCCCTCAGCCATTGTCCGGCCATTTGTAGCCCGGAATCCTTCCCAGAAGCTCTTTCTCTCAGAAAAGGAAATTGGCAGCCCTGGGAAGTGAGCAGCTCTTTGCTTGGACTTGATTAGGGACCAATTTGGGCCTGTTAGCTGAGCCTCCAGTATCATCTCAGCCAATTACTGGCCCAGCCTGGCCTGCAGCTGGCTGCTCCCTTCCAAGCTGGACACTTTTATTCCAGCAGAACAATCCCCTGCTCCTGAGGCAAGAGACCAGGGTGACTGTAGCCCATTAAGAAAGATGGTGAGAGACATAATTCAGTCAGTAAGATAATGGAGTAGGCAGGGCGTCACCTGCAGCTTTAATTGAAAAAAAAATCCTCAATAAACAGACTTGTGGCTTTTGTGTAATAAGTATGGGAATTTACAAACTCTCCCCGGCTATTGGGCTCTGATGGCTATTAAAGTTCATGTCTGGCAGAGGAATTTTGGCCTGATGGACTAAGTTACTCGGCCTCTGCCAAACCAAACAGGCTGGCAACCAGAAGGGAAGCCTGAGGGATGGAGCTCATGCGCCACCCACTTCTCCAGGACTCAAAGGGCTCCTTTGGGCTAGGCTACCACAGATCAAGACNGGCTGCTAAGAATGTTAGTGCTCACCCAAAGATTTACCATTCTGTTCCTTCCTTGGCTCTTTAAGATACTGTTCTGGCAAGTTCAAATCCCCAGAACACACGTTCCAAAGTCGGGCCTGACCTTGTACACCTGTGACTCCAACACTGTGGGACAGAGAGAGGCAAACCCTGGGAGTTTTCTGGCCAGCTAGCCACATTGACATGGTGCATTTCAGGTTCAGCGAGAGATCCTGGCTTAAAACAGTAAGGTGGAGAGCTATAGAGGAAGACTTCCTCTGGCCTCCACGTGCATGTCTACACATGTCTGTGTACACACATGAACATATAACACACATACACATTGAACTAATGAAAAATAAAAAGTAAATAAAGCAGAAACTAGCCCTGACATCCGCTTCCTTCCAGAAGTCATCACCCTCCAGGACTGTAAGGGAAGAGGTGAATCCTCTCACAGGCTCGGCCTCTTCCTCTGGCTGCAGTGGTCTGGGTCTGGTAACAGCATCAAGCTCCTTCCACTCTGGCTAGACGCCTCATTTCCTTTCATTCCCTGCTCCCCATTTCCGGTTTCTTTTCCATCTCGCCTCTTGTCTGGGGTGAAGGCACAGCTTGTGCTGCTCTCTCTGCCCCGGCAGCAATTCCATTCTCTTGTTACCTGCTGCCAAGGCCTCACTAAGAGCATGAGTCTCATTTCATTTGTCCATGCATGGCTCTGCTTCTAACTCTGGAGTACTTACTCACAGGACTCCAAGCTAACCTAGAACACAGACACTTGAACATCAGAGTTTACTGTGATACTATGCAAGTAGCTAGAATATGGAAGCAACCTAGGTGTCCAACAACAAAAGAATACATGCAGAAAAGGGAAATTGATATACATGTGCAATGGAATTCTCTTCAAACATAAAGAGGAAGACAGCAATATAATTAACAGGAAAATGGATGTGACTGGAGACAATGATATTCAGTGACTTGAGTCAACCTCAGAAGGACTAATACATGTTCTCTCTTGTTTGTTGGCCATTTGTATTTCATCTTTTGAGAACTGTCCATTTTATGTCAGCTGTCTCTAACATCCTGTTCCCAGGCTAGTGGCCCCTTCCTTTATGTCCTATGCTCTAAATCTTTCTGCTTTCCAAAGTTATGTCTTGGTTATAGGTACTCCTATTGGGGTACCTATTTCCATCATGGCTTGGACTGAGTACTTCAAGAGAAGGAACCACATTCTCTCCATGTGCTTTTCTTCCCACAGGTCATATGAAATGCATTATGGGTAATGATGACCTAGGAAGGTATTATACTTTAAGCCACAGTGACTCCTAAACACACACCTCATAGAACTATAACTTAACTGTGTTGCCTTGAATGAGGTAGATCCAGCTCACTGAGTGGGGGTCCCTGAGACATTCATGGGAAAGGACTTAGCCTTCTCTGCTCCTTATCTACAATCCTCAAGACAGGGTCACGTAAATGCAACAACTTCAAAAGCATGAGCTTATGGGAAAGAAGGAAACACAACTTTGGTTATCTACACACATTTTCATTATTATTAATTGTCCGTGTTTTCAAAGTCTCCTATCTTCTTCCTCAGAGTCTCTCATTGACCACAATACAGTGCTCAAATGCAAAAAGAGGTGATGAAATAGGAATCCAGCTGAGACTTGAGAAATACAGCAGGAAGTAACAGTAACATCCCCAAGTTATCCATAGTGTAATTATGGCCTAATGTGGGATTTCCTAGAGCATTCTCCTTAGTGTATGGCCAAGACTATTTAAGCTTGAATATAAAGATAATGGGAGGATATGATAATGTCACATTCACACAAGCAGAGCTACCTATTCACAACCACAGACAACACAGTCTTAAGGATAGGGAGAGAGTCTTCCACGTAGCAAGGGAGCAGGTGGCCATTTATCTTTCAGCAGATGAACTGACAAACAGAAAAAAAGGAAACCTGGTCCCTGCATTCAGAAAGTCCATCATCTACTGAGAGCTTAAAACCAGTAGGGCTGAAATCGGCCTTGTAAACCCAAGGTGAAAACCAACCAACTGTACAATGCACCCTGGGACCTGATTGAATCCTATTTCCAGGAAGTCTCAAGATCTCTATTTAGCCTAAGATTCCCAGCCAGTGACGCATGTGCTGTAATCAGTATCTATAACAATAAAACTTCCCCTAACAGTAAAGAACTCAAAGAAGCCCTTGGGGTCTTAGTTAAAAGGTCTGGCTTATGTAATAAACACTGTTTTAACTGGGCACCTAAGACACCCAGTGAAAGATCAGGTGAGAGCTGTAACCCTGACAGTTACCAAGAGGATCCAGTCAGCAGAACTGGAAGGCACTCTAGTCTCAGAATTTTCCAAAGTATGTTTTTTCAGATATTTCTGGATATTTTACCTAGAAATTATTACTTTATAAATGTCTTCACAGTGAAACTTTCAGTGCGGTTCTTAGAAAAGGGATCAGACATGCATTCTGTCTTAATTATTTCTCACTTATTTGATGGGAATCATTTATCTTTTCTACAAACCCCATTCAGCTCTCATTCTGTAGAACACCATTAGGGATGGAGGTGATGGGAATTCTGTGAGCTTTCTACAGAGCTGGCTTCTCTGTTGTGATATCACCAGCATCTGGGACAGAACCTGGCNGATAAGGTGCTTGGACAGTAGACATTATGGATAGAACCGAGCCTGCTATCCTGAGCTCAGGATATGACTCTTTATCGCCTTGGACCTATACAGACACTCCGCAGCCAAGGGACAGGGAGTTTAATGATGATGCTATTTCTGTGACCAGGATCCAATTAGAGATCAGCCCAGAGCACAGGGATTTTTCTAGATGAACTCAGATAGCCCATGTGTGCGCCCCGAGTGTTGTATAGACTATGAACTTTGTGGACAGCCACATTATCCTGCAATGGCAAAAACTTGTGGACCCTGTCTCATAATTCNAGGTGACTAACAGTTCCCAGCTACCCCAAAGTCACTGTCACACAAGGCATAGCAATTTCATCTGAGAGTAGCCAGTGTTTCAAGCAACTCATATTTTGGACAATGTTTTAGCAGGCATGCTCATGCCAGTTTACATTTCCAATAGTCTTCATGAACAAAATCTTATAACATTCTGCTGTTCCTGGGCATACCCCATTAAAAGTGCCTGGAAATTATAGAAATTATTTTATCATCTGCATTAATTTCCTCTTGAAACATCTCAACACATCAACTCAAAATGAAGCATCAGAATTCTGCAGTTGCATTTAAATATGTTAATAACCACAGGTAAACAAACCCAAGGCTGAAATTGTCCACAAAGAATAGAGGGCAGCTTGTTGGAGGTTCACAAACACAATGCAGTATAATTATATGCTGAGACACTTAACCTCGAGAACACATAGAAAATTTACAAAGATCAATTGCTCATAAAAAAGAAAAGAAAAAAGTTGTTAATCAAATCTAGTAAATGGTTAGAAAATTGATGGGAATTCCTTTGATAACACCATTTTGATTTGATTAGTTGTACTATTTTTATATCTTTAGTAAACAGAGTTTGATTAAACCATAGAGCTCTTTTACTGCAGAAATATTACAAACTCATTAGGGGCTAAGAAGAAAGTACAGAAGGAAGATTCAAAACTCATTTTGAAAAGCACCCCATAAGCCCTCCTCGTTCTCTGCTTGTAGTCCAGCAGTCTTTAAGCAGGCCTCCCTAGCAGCTCGGGTTGGGTGGGTTACTTAAGACAGGTTGCTGAAGACAAGCGAGGGACTGAGGAGCCAACAGCATTGGCTTCTTCAGCAGTCTTTGTTTTGGCGAGGAGATTGATACCTAGGAAAATTAGCATCCCGCCCCTGCCCCCCAGGTTCTGAGCCTCATTAATTAAAGAATTTAAGAATCGACTCAAATGGAGGCTGGAGTACAATTTTATTAGAATTTTTAGAGAACAAATCCCAGGGCAGGCAAGCTGTAAATTTTGGCAGCTTCCCAGATGAGGAGAATGGAAGAGAGATGGGGAAAGGCCATGCCATTTGCTTTCCAGGCCTAGGATCTGCCACACAGCAGCAGGCAACCACATGGTGGAAGGAGCGGTTCAGAGNCAGAGGAAGGAAGCCCAGNGTATTAGAAGGACCATGCTCATGTTCTGGCCAAATTCTAAAAGAGACAGAAAGAAGGAAAAGTAGCATCTGACTCAAAAAGGTAGGTTGACTCAGAAAGGTAAATGGACTCAGCTCAACTCTAATGGCTGCTGGGCTTGCAGGGACCTCACTGGGGAGGAGGGAATTGTGGGAAGAAAAAGTTAGTATCTCATTAGAAGAATAATTATTATCTCTTTAGCATGGCTTAAGGTGCCAGCTCCTTTAGGGTTCCTTGGCCAAGTGATGGACCCAGTACATCTGGAATGTTAGCTTTTCACCNAGGTCAGATAGCCTACCCTCCTGACTGACTGCTGCTCTGACAAGATGGCCATCTGTATCTTTTCTTCTCCCTGTAGCTGCCAATGTCCAACCTGCCTCCTCTTACAAGGACACTCACCACACTGGGTTAGATTTCAAGATGTGTCTCCAACTACAGTCATACTATATAGTATATAGGGTGGGGAGTTCAACATAGGAATTGGGGGATGGGGCACAACTTCATGCTAAATCTCCACCACCATTTTGAAGAGTGTTGCTTCCTTGCAATAATTACTCCCTAACAGTCACAGGATGCAGACCTGTCACCCACATCAAATTACTAGCAATGCTGTTGACATTCAGCTCCTAAGATGTCCCCGTCCCCCCCACAGATTCCTACAGCAGCTTCCTCCCTGACCTCTGCTGACAGGAGCAGCCTGAGTGATCTTCCACAGAAAAGTCTTACAGCTGCCTCCCTGCTTAAAATATCTCCTGGTTATTTAAGTATCCAAAAGTTCTAAAACGTTGTCAGCTATATTTATATGTATTTAACGAAAGGAAAGAATCAAAATATGCAAGTATGCACTTGTAAAGAGTTCTGTAACAGCGTCATTTAGAGAAGACAGGCCACCTAGATCTAATAATACATGAATACAAGGTGGGTGAACAGCCATGTATTAAAGTAGCCACAGGGAGGCTAAAGCCAGGGAATATTTGCAACAATGAAAAAAAAAAAGGTCTTGTCTGTTAAATTAAAATAATAAAATCTGAATAAATAATGACTTCTGTGGACATACTTTGTATTATTTTAAAAAATAATTAAATATAGTGAGAAAATCAATTACAAAAAGGCAAACATCAAATTATTTTCCTGATTGGGTGGGGTTAATGCAAATTTTGTTTATGTACTTCAATTCTTTAAAAATTTATACTGTTTATATTATTGAGGCCTTAAGTTTTAAAAGCAAAAATTCTGAGACTTTCTCCATCATCTGAGCATGATGTCAAGGACTTTTATACTCAAGTCAGACGACGGTTCCCAGCTCATCCTCTGCCTCATCACTCCCTGTTCCCCAGGAGCAGCCACAGGTTAAATAACTAAAATGAGTTTGTAGGCATTGTATCCTAGAGCCTCGAACTAAACCAAGTGTGCTTCAACCTTTAAACCCTGTAGGCTTAGTTGTAACTGACTTCCTGGTGACGAATAACACCCAGCCCCCCTCTCTCCATGCCATCACTTTGAATGCTCGGATATAACATAAATTTGCTTGCAAGGGGATGAACATTAATTCCACAGCAGTTACATTCAGATCAGTTATATTCAGTCTTGATTACTTTTTTAAGAAAAAAATGTTTAATATTTTATTTTTAAGTGTGTGTGTGTGTGTGTGTGTGTGTGTGTGTGCATGGTGGGTATGTGCACATGAGTAAAAGTACCTGTGGGGGCCAGGAGAGGATGTCAGATCCCCTGGAGCTAGAGTTATAGACAGTTGTGAGACACCTGACTTGGGTGCTGAGAACCAAACTTTGGTCCTATGCAAGAGCAGCAAGTNTTCTTAACTGCTGAGCTACCTCTCCAGCCCCCTTGATTTCTTAATTTGTGAAAATGCCACAAAACAAGACCTCAAGGGACTCATCATTCTCCCCTGTCATTCCTCACTCGCTCCCACAGTGTAAGCTTGGACTTTTACACATTTAACACTTAGTACTCCTGTTTGTGAAAGAAATTCTTATGTGACCGCAGGTATGAAATAGACATACAAATCAAACATCTCATGATAATAAATCACAAATTCATTTAAAGACGATTGTTTGATATATATATATAATTTTACTATCAATTAAAGATGAAAGTAAATTTGTTTCCTAATGAGATAGGTGTGCTTTGTTTATTTTATGTAAAGATTAAATCATGGCTGCATATTTGACACCACAGAATGTAGATCATCTCTGACGTTTTTAAGGCTGTTGGATAGTTTGATCTTATAATCAATGCTAAGAACACCTCTTTGCAGTAATGTTCTAGATCATCTCTGATGGTTTTAAGCTGTTNGATAGTTTGATCTTATAATCAATGCTAAGAACACCTCTTTGCAGTAATGTTCTAGATCATCTCTGACAGTTTTAAGCTGTTAGATAGTTTGATCTTATAATCAACGCTAAGAACACCTCTTGGCAGTAATGTTCAAATGGTTGAAAATGGCAGAAGGATATTGAGTGCCATTCAAAACTGCCAGAAATTCTGTCCAAATCCCAAGCTGAAACTCACTGAGTGATTTTTTTAAAATGAAATTCAAGTCAACAATTCAAACAACACTTCTTAAAAATTAAACATTTTAATATAATGCAATCCCGTTATATACTAATTTGATAATTATATCCTGAGGAATAATGGCAGAAAAATATTAGAGGACTTTGTTCTCTGCATTTAGACCACTATGATTTTATTAGAAAGCTTTGTATGTATAGTAAAAGCTCCTCAATGTATAAAATACACGAGTCTCAAGTCTGAGCAAAGTTGTTTGGGACAGCTTTCATTGACATTGGATGGTGTGACAGGCAGTCCGATGCAAAGTGCACACGCTGTGTTTTCAGAACCAAAGCTACAAAGAAATCACAAGATGCTACATAGGCAATAACTGGTAGAAACCCCTTGGACTCATTACAAGGTTTGATTTTGAATTAATGTTTGGTTTTTGAACAGTCAGAAATCTTTTACTGTCTCTAAAGATTTATAACCACTGCATTCAAGTGTGTGACCCCCCCCATATTGGATCATAGCCCACAGTACAAGAAACTGGGGTCTAAACTGCCATCATCTTCCTCGTGGGCCAATGAGATGTCACTGAGCACATGTTTAATTCAACTGGCATGTTGTAGCAAGGCTTCCTATTGAGGAATAAGTTCACTGATGAGTGTTCTAGAGGAAGCTACTTACCCATGCTTACAGATGACAGGGTAGTATCNGCCCATAGACCTCATCTTGAGTGGTATACTATACATTCTTNAATAACAGTGTATTTCTTCATTGAGTCAGATCATGCATTCAGTATAGAATGTTATGTGTCCTAATCTAAGTGTATAAATTGGTAGCATTTTATATAAAACACTTGTCTAGTTACTGTATGCAAATACATATTTTTGGGTGCCCATAAGGCTCCTCTCATCCTTCATTTCAGAGATAAGCACTATCCTGAATTCTATCGCCACAGGTTAGTTTCCCTGTTCTTGAACTTAAAATAAATGAATCAGTCCCTGTGTGCTACTATACACAAGGTTAAGTATGTGATAGTAAATCCATATTGCCGCACACACAATGTTTCATTTTTTTCTCATGGCCCTGACTTTATATGTCGTCCTTTCCTGATTCTGTCTTTGCGCTCTGNTCTTTTATCCATGTATATGCCAGGCATTCTTCAGGTGAATACTTCTTCATTCATGTTCACTGTCTCTGTCACTCAACTCTAGTTTGCCCTTTAGATTTAAGATTTGCCCCTCCCTCCTTAACTCAAGTTTTTCCTGACAACCCCTACCTTTGCCTAAGGCTAGACCAGTTTCCTCATTCTTCTCTCTGCTGACCACTCTCAGCCTTTCCACTGAGATGATTTTTTTCTGAGAACAGGAGTCACACATGCCCCCTGTGCTGACCACTACACTCCATCACTGTAGCGACTCAGCTCTTTCTTCAACAAAGGAATACACAAGAACAGTGTCCAGCTCAGTGCCTGGCCCATCTCAACCCACAGGCACTGTATTCTCGTCCCTTCTCTTCCCTTTCCCATGGCATTATGAAGTCTGAATGCTACACAATGTGTTCTCTGCCTAACAATGCCCACCCTGTAGAGGACGCCCAGGAGAAGCCACATCATAGTTCCTCTACATGATGATTCTTGAAACGTTTGCACCAGCAATGAAGGTCTCGGGAAGGTCTGTCTTATATTTCACAATGGATTGTGGCATATTTTTCTTTATAGAACGTCCAGGAAGGACCCNCATGACGACCACTAAGAAGAGTGTGAACAAGGATGAGCAGAAGGGGAAAATAAGAATCAGAAAGAAAGAAAAAACCGAACACTGGCTTTCTCAGGATGATGAGACACTGTGAGACTTGTACTTTAATTTCTTAATTCTCTATATGTAATATGCTTTGTGTTCATGATAATACAGTATTAACTCTATGAAAATGTCAGTTCTGCCTTGATGTACAATGACACATGAGGAATTAATTGAAATTCATTCTATCCTTGATGCACAAGGGAAGTTCTCACAGCCTAGGGAATGGAGCCTTTCCCTAGACAGNCTGGGGAGAGGCAGAGAGAACACAAATAAAAATAACCATGGGTCAGTCACCTTCTCAGATCGTGGACTAACCAGAAAGCATGTGCCCAAATAAGTCTGTAATTCTCCACTAGCTAGGGACGCTCCAAACAGGCAGGATCTCAGAAAAAAAATTGCTAAGTCTCCAGAGACAAAGTCCCAAACCCCTGCAAACATTTGACAGCAGTCGGCCTGGCCACTGATTCAGGTGGTCTTGTTGTTGCCCATGTGAACTCCCTTCCTTGAGCACACTGATCTTCATGTCCCTCGTTTCTACCATTCGTCACCTCCATGCAGAAGCTCCCAGTCTCAGCAATTATCCTTGAAACCAGCTCCTGTAATCAAGCCAAGCATGGCTCTGACCTGAGTTGCTCATGGGCCTGCATCAAGACCTTGCCCTCCCTGGCTCTGAACATTTTACATTCGTTAAGAAGACTCAGTGACAACAGAATGGCTTTAAAGGCAGAGTGTCTCTAACTGGAGTGACCTGTTCAAAGCCAGCTCTAATACTACCTTCGTGATATCAGCCAAACCCGTGGGCATCTCTGCCCAGGCTTACATTCTGTAAAATGATGATNCTGATCAACTATTCCCACCTCAGAGGTCAGCAAGGGGGGAACAANGGGGCTCACCTGTGCTGAACACTCACCAGCCTAAGGATGAGGAGGGCCCTCCTGCTCCGTTTTTAATGNAGAAAAGAGCAGAGCTTCTAAAAATCCTTTATTGACTGATACTAAGATTAGAATGAAAACCCCTCAGATCTTGGAATTGTTCATTAATTTTGGTTCTAGAAGCAGCAAAACAAATTTGCATTTTTTTTCCTGGAGAAATCCTAGAGGGACTGTGAGAGACAAAATGAGAGAGGGGCAGAGAAAGAACAGTGGCAGAGAAAAGAGAGAGAGACAGAGACAGGGATGCATAACAGATTGAAACTGCCAGCCTGGCAGCAGGAACGAAGCCTCGGAAAAGATGCTCACTTGCCAGCTAGGTTTTGCCAGCGATTTTTTTTTTTTTAATTTTCTTTTCCATTTGTGTTCACACTTCTCCCTCTTGTGGTTCATCAGAAAATCACAGGTGCTGCTCTGCTCTCAAAACTGGTAGATGTGCCTGACTAAGGAGAGAGAGCCAGGCAAAGACAACTAGGTCAAACACTATTTGAATTACAGAATGGGGAGGGGAAGCCAAGATATGTGGTGTACACCCCCAAGTCCTTCCCCAAATGTCATGTGAGCAAAGAGACGTTCCATTCTCATCTTTAAAGAGAAGAATGGCCCCAAGAGACACACAAAGCCAAATCCTCCCAGGGAGACCCCCAAGGGGCTTAAGGAGGCACTGAGATAGAGTCATTTAGGGACAAGCCAGCAGAGAGACAGATGATATGAACAAGCAAGTCCAAATGAGAACTGATCCCCTATTGCTATACTTACCCCACTGAAGCCAGCTCATGCCAATCTGCTACACTGTCACAGACATACAAAGTGCCCCTTCTTCAAAGGCTTGGGTAAATGTCACTCTTCGTAATGCCTTCTGACAACTCTTTCTTAGACTCTTACCTCTAGTGGCTATGTGCTGTCTGTCCGCTCTCTCCCTGCTGCACCTTGTCTCTTTCCCTAATGCAGCCCCAGCCTGGTGGGCTTTCTGTTGGAATTATGTGTGGCCTTGTCCCACCCTCCTCTAGGGATGAAAGGGAAAAGCCTGGGCTCCACGCAGCTCCAGAGATCCAGCCTCCTGTATAGAAGGTACACATGCACATTTCATGAATGTGAGTCACCCACATACAACATCTCCATTCCATGACAGAGGGACTAGGAGACACTGTATCTAAACGTAGGCTAATCTCAAAAGATGTTGAGACCTTCCCCTGAGAACTCTGCAAAGACAGTTATGCTAAATCATAGCCCACCTGCACTTAAAT
>LZPO01117271.1:82580-99807 GCA_001675575.1 Neotoma lepida
AGGCAGGCAGGCATACAGAAGAGAGGGAGGAGGGAGGGAAGAAACAAGAGGAGTTCAGGAGAGATGAAGAACAGGAAAGAGAAGGAAGGGGAGAAGAGGCTGCAAGGCCCAGTGAAATCCAGCTAGCTGCAGGATATTGCTATCCACACTCAATGAAGTTTTCTTCGTATCTTCCTCAGTTTTGAATTATTTCAAAGATAAAAAGTTAAAATAAATGTAAAATCAACTGTATTTAANATGGCTTACAAGTTTAAAAGTGAAGTAAATACCTGGGTAAAAATAAAGCCAGAATATAAGTCAAAATGAGTTTTCCATCCCAGAGCATAGGTGGGCATTAGGGCTTATTAACTAAACATAAGTGAGTATAAATTCTGGGAGTGCATGTTTTTCTAGGAAGACATTATTTACAGCTTTTATTAAACATNGCAGGTTTATTAAGTCCCATATCCCCCAAAAGTGTTAAAACAGTGGCTTACAGAGATACAAAGGAATTGCTATTAGGGATTTAACAGGAGAGGATAATCTGAACCAGTCAAAGTTTAGAGACAAGAAACAGCTTGGAAAGCGTTCAGTCAGGACACCCCAAGCCATCCACACGGGAAAGGCAAGCCCAAAGAGAGGCCAGCAAGAGGGATCCCAACAAATGCAGCATGTATCACTAATTCCTAAATAACTAGGACCGCAATGATTTCCTTATGTCATGGAGCTTCTCTGTCTCCTAGAAAAGCCATTCTGTAAAACATTACCAGACAACAATGGCCATCTTGTCAGCTCTCATAGACAAGGCCATGCATCTGTATTTGAAACCAGATGAACGCATTCTCACAGGGCTGATTGCAAAGGAAGCTTTGCAGAGGGGGGTTGAGGCATATCACAAGAACCACAGATATTCTCAGCTGTAAGATAGATGGAGCAGGCCACTAACTAAGATTGATGGATGGTGCCAGCCCTGGCAGGCCAAACACAATGCTGGGATGGCCAAGTGGGGGAAGAAAATTAGTTTGCAAGATTAGAACATATTAACACAAGTCAGACAACTGTCATGTCACAGCTCCTCACCATAATGCTGATTGGCAGGCAAGCATTTCTGATTCTGATGGCCATGGAGGCGAAGCGTCTGCAATCTGTCTCGCATGACATTCCACCGGCTGGCAAGTCCCCGCTGCTGGAGAAGTCAGCTTTTCTTAGAAATCTCTGTCCCCTTGGGTCTTGTTTGGCAGGCCCCAGGCCAAAGGTACATGGTGAGGTGGGACAGGGCAGGGTAGATGTAGAAGCTATCAATGGTGTCAGCTGCCAAGGGAAGCTTTCTCAACTTTGTTCAACAAGTACTATTGGATAACTCTCAGGCCTGGTACTAGGCTGGGCAGAGCAGCGAGATGCAAGAGACGAGGCCTCACATCACCAGAGAACCCAGACCTACATGTGTGGTCAAGTTCAGTAATGAAGCAAAGCAGGCCAGCTTTACTAGTGGTCCCTTGGTTAATCTTCGTCTGGTTGATTCCAAAAAATGCTACCATCTGAACTCCATCACTCCTCTCTGGACTCCACAGCAGATAAACATATTTATTTTCATTAATATTAAACTAGAAGAGTTGGAAATTCAGTCATGACTCACTGAGACCCAACTCCTGAGTGGTACTATGTGATTGGTTTGCACTGTTTGGTATTTTCAATATGAGTCTTTTGTTTGTCTGTTTTATTTCAAGACAGGGTTTCTCTGTGTAGCCCTGGCTGTCCTGGAACTCACTTTATAGATCAGGCTGGCCTCAAACTTACAGAGATTATCCTGTTTCTGCCTTCCAAGTGCTGGGATTAAAGATGTCCTCTACTACGCCCAGCTTCAAGATGAGTCATTTAACTGGTAGGATGAAATAGTAAATATAAAAGAATATTTTGTCCAAGTGTATGTCTTAGTGAAGTAAGGATAGGTTATGTTTGCTATGGCAACAACTCTTAAATGCCAGTGGCTTAAACCAGTCAACATAGGTTTCTCACCTCTGTAAAATCAGCTGCTAGCCACCTTATCTCAGTTATTAACTCTTCTCAGGCCAATGGTTCAGAGATCCAGGNTGCATTGAGAATGACTGAAGTAACACCATCTTGTACTGATCTTAGTCTGACTCCATTTCATGTCTACTCAGAGTGTCTGCTGCACTTTTCAGCCCCTAACACCCTGAGAAGTCANGCCTACCTTGGCAACACTTTAAGACTTTCTATGACCCTNACNGTAGCCCAGATGTATAACCAAAATAGATGCTTAATGTATAACCAAAACCAATGATACAAGGTTCCCCTAACCTATACCTGACAATAATGTCANAGCGTTTTTTGCATTTATAATCACTGTATCCCTGAGCTTCAGTGCCATGAGTTCTTTGGGGCAAGGGCTTGTTCTTGTCACCAGCTAATAAATGGCTCTAATTTGGCCTTATATGCTTGGTGGTCTGTAACTTTCTTGCCTGGACTATAACANTTTGTCCTCCTGACTCCTTCATCTCAGGAGAAGGCCATGGGNGTAAGAGTCACACACAGTGACTCTTTCATCCTTTGGTCCAGAAGTCACTTGTGCACACACATCATCATATGCACACACACCAACTCTGCCTGGTGCTTCCAAAGTTCATTGGCTTAAACCAATCATGTGACCTTACCTAACTTCAAGGGGGTNAAAACTAGGAAGAAAGGGGTTGGAAGGTGAGAGAATGCTCATGCCACAACATGCTATTGTGAANCAAACAGTCCCACACTCGTGGCGTTTAAGAACTTAATATTCTTATATGTGTTATGCGTACCTCTCTGACACCAGCCCTCCCTCTTCCAGAATCTCCCCTCAGAAATAATCATCATCCTGAATTTGATCTCTTCTTGTCTTAATCATTTTAGCTATATGGCACTGGTCCTCTAGGCACCAGATTACTCAGTTTTTGGAAATTCACATCAATGGAAAATCACAATGTATTCATTTTGTGACTTTACTTTTTGTTCAGCATTATTAAAATGTATTCATTTTTTCTGCACAGTTGCAACTCACTTTTCAGTGTTTTCATAGATTTCCACTGGAGGGCTATGATGAGCTATGTGCCCACACCTAACACTGAATGAAGACAATGCCCATACCTAATGCTGAATGGAGGACTAAAATGCCCACAAAAACTGTTGAATGAAGGACTACAATGCCCATGCCTACTGTGAATGAAAGACTACAATGTCCACACNATTGGGCTGTCTTGAAGTTTGGACATTACCCAGATATTATGTGCTGTGCACATTCTTGTACATATCTCCTAATGAACTTGAACAAAACTTTCTCTATAGGAAGTTACCTAAAACAGAAGATNTGAGGTGTAAGTTGGCAAAGACTTTGGTAAATGTGTAGATCTAAGCATATTTTGATTATANGAAATAACATTCTCAATTGATTAGAAACAAGCAAGAATAAGTATTAAAGAAGCAATAATGATTCTCTAGCAAGAATTGATTGAAGATATATCCTGGGGTCCCTGTAATTTTTGGAAAGGTGGCAAATTTATTGGGTTTTTTTTTTTTTTGGTCTCTATTAGCTAACCGTACATCATATATTTCCAGGATCATTACCAAAAGGAAATAACTAAGGTAAAAGTATAAGGCAAAAATACTCAATTTGAAACTAGGCAAGAACTAAGAGAAAAGAAGAAAAGGTAGGACACACAGAAATTACAAAATAAGGTAATAGATAGTTACAATATAAACATAAGAAACTGGGACTTTTTAAGACAAATATCATTAAATGTTTTTTAATTGAAGTGCTGACTGTGACCAGAGAGTGTCTTTAACAATAACATTGGGTCCCCAGGCACAGCCCACATGGNAGATCAATGATCAAGCTGCCTGTTTATGGCTCTTCTACCTCTTCAACTGATGCTATATTTATTTCTTGAAACCAGTTGTACTTTTCTGCATTTGTGCCTGGACTGTAAGCATTTACACACCACTGAACTTATTTATTTAAATGTTAGCTCCAACTCAACTTTTCAAAACGTCTGTTTTTGGTTGCCACTTATAAAATTTTCTCATGAATATAGAAAAAAATTAATTTCTTTTAAAACAACAAAAACCATGCCACCCCCCAAAACTATGATAGCTGTTTAGATGGCTGTTAGAGATGAGTAGATTTGTTGTTTAACTGGCCCCTGGGTCATGAGAAAAAAGAATTGGGCATTNATTGGGAGCTTAGACCTAAGCAGTNAGATGGAAGGATTGTTACCATCTAAGATGAAGATGACTATGGGAACAAGAAGATGATGCTTGGGGAAGGAGAAGAGCATCTAGGAAAGGACTTCTATCNCATGAAAAGCAACCATTCTCTAAAAGTCTGTGAAGAATTTCACAATGAAAAAACCACCACTGAAAATCTAAAGATCATCATTCTGCAAGAAGACCTCAAGGTTAGTTTACTATACAAATTCACCATGATGATTCATAAAAGGCTGTGAGTCCAGATAGTCAATAGTTTTCTCCTGAGTAATCAAAGGAAAACATGGCTCTAGAATTCGGAGTAGGATATCACCAAAGGCCACTGCACAACTGTATCACAAGGTGAGCGGTGTTCCATGGTGCTGTGTTCAGTGNTGGAGTGCCTGCCTAGCATGTCCAAGGCACAGGGTTCAGTCCACAATACTGTACAAATGAACAAGGAAAAATAATACATGCAGTGTAAACTGCCTTCTATACATACGAGATCCTCTTAATTACTATTGAAGACATTTCTCTAGGATTCTTCAAAGAAAAAGAAATAACATGTAGGAGACATTAGGAATTGCATCAGATAGAGACAGACAAAAAAGCACCACATTACTGCTAAGAAGGGACAAAAGGCCTGCAGAAGATGGGAAGTTGAATGTACTGTGCTGTAAGTACCTAGTAATAATTAGGAGACCACAGCCATTGTGTAGAGATTGGAAACAGCACCNGTGGTGCTTCAAAAGGAGGCTCAGAGCATATAGGAAAAGCCATGATAATTCATAACTGTGACTAATTGAACATTTAATAGGCTAGCTTAATATATAATAAACAAAGATTTAATCAAAGTACCCAATCCAAAAGGATTACAGCGTATTCTGAATATCTGAGCACCTGGAAAGAAAAAAACTGTGTTACCATACTGATGAAATAATGACTGCTAATGATATATACATATATACCTTTGAAGACAAAATTGCTGGCATACTGAGTAGAATATCATTGTTTCACAAGCAGTGACTGTTAATTAATTGGCATATTTTATTATAAGGAATTCAGATTCAAATGAATGCAAAAATGTAAAAATTGCAGATTACTCTGTACTTATCTGTATGAATAGCAAATGTTGCATTTTCTGTATCAATTTGAAGTTAGCATTGTAGATTTTAGGGTAAAGCTTACTTTTAAATAGCATTCTAGAAACTGATGTAATCAGGAAAGCTGCTATAATATATAAGCTACCCATGTTACCACACAAACTTCAGCCCTCATGACTATTTCAGAAGGGTTAGGCTGAGGTTGCNGTACTGATAGAAAAACTCTGTAATTAAAATATAATATGGATATACCCTAAGTTACCTAANGTAACACACCAGTCCTGGCAGAACAACAAATAGTGTGAGGCTTAAATGACTTAATTTCTTGATATCACAGTGACTCCTATCTCCACTATACCATTTCTTCTGGATGCTGAAGACAGACACTCCTTCTAGGCCATGGAACTGCTAACATACCAAATCACTTTTTAAAATCTGCTATTTTAGAAGCTTTCACATCTATCATTTTGATTTTCAGAATCCTGAACCTAATGATGCCCAACATGAGAAGAGTTCATGGTCCTTACTGGTCAAGGAACAGCTCTCTTAAAGGGGACAGTCTCATTCCACTCCTTGGTCAGCACCTGGAAGATGATCACTGTGTGTTCTATTGTGTGTTGAAAGATGATCTAGCAACCAGAAAGAATTTGCAGATTCCATCNGTGTGNTTCTATTTGGTGAATATCTGTGTTCTGACATTACTGGGATTGCAACTTAAGGTTTGGCCAAGACTTAAATAAGGACTGGGGCTGACACCATCTTAAGCAGTTGAAAACTCAGGCTAGTGATAACTACTCGCNAGGGGAAATTTAGTTTTTTACAAGGGAGTCTCACTGGAGAAAGAAACTACTCTTAAGGGCAGGCTNCATGTCCAGNAGTAGATGGCCAACAGAAAGTGGACTCAACAGTGTCTTTGGAGGTTCCTTGTCTCATAATGTCATATCTGGCCTTTTCCTTTTTCTGTTTAATTTTATCTTATTTTATTGTTGTTTTTATTTTACTTATATATATTTTTCTTCTTCTTACCCTACAGGTCCTGTGTATGTAGCTTCTAAATTAGTGTTTTTATGGGATTCCTGAGTATATGAACAAGTGGGTCTTTGTGTCTTTTTCTGCATCTTTTCTTGGACTCTTTTCTTTCTGTTTGTTTTGTCCTATTCCAGTGTGTAAGTTTTGTTTTATTGTATTATATTATATTATACTATTACACCTTAGATGTCTGTTTTCTAAAGAGAGACAAAAGGAGATAGATCTCTGGATGGGGGAAGGAACTGGAAGGAGTAGAGGAAGGGGAAACCATAATCAGTATTTATTATGTGAGAAAAAATGATTTTCAATAAAAGGAAAAAAAATGAAAAAAGAAAACTCAGGCTAAATATATAGATCAATTGCTTTTAGACACTAAGGAGATAGTAGACTCCCTGAGAGAGAATAAACAAAGTGACACCTTTGACACCTTTGCTACTAGAAGATGGGTATTCAGACCACAGGGCAAGGAGATGGGACACAGGCAGAGCCTGGTGACCTCTCTGAAGTAAGAAGATGGCTCCAGGAGGACTAGGCAGACAGNATTAAAGGGCTCAATTTTGAGAGAGAACAGGAAAGTGGGTGAAGATCTGAAAATCAGATCTTTTTCAAGGTTTTTGTTAAATAGTGCTAATATGGACATATAAGGAAATCACTCAGGGCTAGGAAAACAGAGATTTCAATAGGACTAAAGTGAAAATAGCTGGTGCTCAAACAGAACTGGGAGTAATATGTCCTTAATAGCCAGAAGAGGAAAAAAAAATCTCATATCATGTGGTGACTACAGGGAAAAGTATTTCCTAAGGAGCAGGAAAGATGTATCCACAAAGTAAAGTCTACTTTGGTTCTGCCAGGCAAAGGTGATAAGCAATCCTTGAAAGCCTTTGTTCAAACCCTAACACAAAATGAAAAGGTGTTTATAAAAACACAAAATAATCCAGCATTCAAAAAAATTAAAATCCACAATGTTTAGTATCAAAGCAATAATAAAGGGAACATAAAATGAGGACCTAGAAAACAAAGAAAAACAACCAATGGAAAGTGATCCCCAGATTGCACAGACAATAAGATGGAAGAATTAGTTAGAAAGAGACAGAAATAACTTCAGAAAGGACATCCTGTATGTTCATGAAGATAAAAGTNATTAAGAAAGTGGAGGGATGACAGGACATGATCTACAAATCGAGCATCTAGAGGTAGAAACTAGGGTCTATGATGAGAATTTATTGGTAGAGATCACTGCAGATTTGATAATGCAACAAAGGACATACATGAACTTGAAGACATAGAAATAGAAACTATCCAGAACAAAGCACACTCTTAACAAAGAAAAAATACTGAATAGCATATGAATGAGCTGTGGAAAAATATCAAGCAGCCCAGTATGCAAGTGATTGGAGTCTTTGAATGAAAGAAGAATGAATGGACCAGAAGAAAAAGAAAATGAAAAGAAAGAAAGAAAACTACTTGAAGAAACAATGCCCCAAATCTTCTCAATAAGATTTGATGAAAATAAACAGAACCAAGAAACTGACGGGCCCAAACTGTAATACTCACCAACAGAAATGTCTGGTTAGTCTTCTACTGCTGTGATAAACACCATAACCAAAAGCANTTTGGGAAGAAAAGGATTTATTCAATCACCTAGCTAAGTCAGGGAAGAACATGGAGGCAGGAACTGAGGCAGAAATCATAGAGAAGTGCCACTTATTGGCTTACTACCCATGGTTTCCTCAATCTACTTTCTTACACAACCCAGGACCACTTACCCTTAGAACGGTTTCATTTTTTTTTTCATGTATTTCCTGTGAATGTCTGTCTGCACTGTCTCTCACTAAAGCTGGGTCAACTTTGAACTTCTCTTTTACAGGTTTATATATCTAGTATAGAACCCAGATGAGGACTTCCTTTTATTCCAATGAAATATTGGGGGGAAATTTACCCCTTATCTATCCCAGTGTAGTCTCATGAATGATACTCAAGTAACATGCTCAGAAATTCCATATCTGTTTCAGTCAGGATTCTTTAGAAAGATAGAACCATTGAAGTGTGTGTGTGTGTGTGTGTGTGTGTGTGTGTGTGTGTGTGTGTGTGTGATAAACAGATTCATTAAATTGACTTACACAATCCACTCTGACCTGAGTAGTCTAACAATGGATGTCAGCAGACTGGAGAAGCTGAGGACCTGGTGACAGCTCAGTCCACAGGGCTGGATGCCTCCATATTCCCAAACTGGTGCTGAAACCTTGGAAGATTCCCAGTGAGCCACTGGTCTTCAGTCTAAGTTGGCAGGCCAGAGAAGCTGGATTCTGAAGTCATTGAAGGCAACAGTGACAGGATTGATGTATTAACCTACAGGGGACAGCAGGCAGACAAAAGCCATCAGCTCTTCCCCCAGGCTTCATTATGTCTAGGATGTCACTCAACTATGCCATCTACTCTGGGGGAGGGTCTTGCCTCCTCAGTTAATCATTTCTAAAATTATGTCCACAGACCTGCTCAGAGACATGTATCTTAGCTGTCTAGAGTCAACCAAGTTGACAATCATCTTAGTATCATTTCTGTAAAATGTTCTCACACTTGTATTCATAGCTGTGAAAAAAAATCAAGAAATTTCCCGAATACACACTGTATAACCATAGAAATCTTTCTTTTTTCCTATTTAATTGAACACNGTATTTGATTGGAGCCCTGATGCCTATTTAATGAGTTGTTAGCATGCAGGTTTTTATCATATTTGGATATAATTAAGTAAAATTGTGAAATTTCTCTAAAAATTTTACTGCATTTATTTTTCATTTTTCCATTTATATATCATGTTTATGTTATGCTAACATTTTAATAATTATAATTTGATATGTTTATATTTTATTATATTTAATAATTTTATTATGTTTAAGGATATATTATTATTAATATTTTATGTTATTTTTATATTTTAATTTTACTACATTTATTTATGTGTGTGTGTGTGTGTGTGTGTACACATAGGCATGCATGTGTGGTGGTCAGAAGACAACTTNTAGGAGTTGGATTTCTCCTTCTACTATGTGGAACTGAGGTCATCAGGCTTGATGACCATTGCCTTTATCTTCTGAGCCATCTTACTGGCCATATTACTTCTATTCTTTATATAAATGGCACAGAAATGCTTGTATTCAGCCTTTAAACATCAAATGGANTTTTAAAGTACACCCAACAATACTTCATCGAGGACCATGGTCTTAATAACTTCATCCCATCTTTGGTTAGAATGTAGTGTGGTATCCCTGGTTAATTGTACAAGGATGTAAGATTTTTTTCTTTTATTTTGAACCAACATGACATTTTCATACTCACCATGGAACTGCAGACTGGATTTCACTGAGTTATACACAAGTAACTTCAAAACTTATATAATAATTGTTCTGTTCTTGGTCTCGTTCTAGAAAAGTCTCTAACCACCCCTTTTCTGAAAATAAAAATAAAACTTGCTTTTGAGTAATTTATTTTTATGTATATCTAAAAGTCATTTTGTGACTCAATCCCTATATTCTGGATGAATATTCTCCAGTGCTGATAATCAAGTAATGTCTGAGTTTCTCAAGCCTGTGGGTCCCTGTTTGTATTCGTATACACAGAACATTCTAGCTCATCAGAACAAGACTCATTTCATTTCCATTTTCAAAGAAATTCATTTACTTACAAGTTTTAAGTTGATTTTATGATGACTGAGATATATTGCTAAAATATTAGGACACAGGAAAATGAAAAAATATATATCTGAAAAATTCTGATGCTATCAAAGTCATAATTTTCATGAATTATAAACTAATATAAAATAGAAAGTATAGGCTAAACCATGAGTTAATTCTTGGAATGAGCTATTAAATTTGCAAGCTTCTGATAATTTTGAACAAGAAAGATATTTTTAAAAGTCCCAAATTACTACAAATTGGTAAATAGTTATAATCCAGAGGTCCTTTGAATTCCAAGAACATATCTATAGCAGTCTAAGTCTATGTCATTTACACATTATTGTCATGTATTTTCTTTCTTTTAAAATTTATTTTGTGGCATATGTATGTAGGATGTGTGTGGGGTATGTGTGTGCGTGTATGTGCATTCATGTGTGTGAATGAAGAGGTGGGTGTGACATGACATGCTTGCAGAGTTTCGAAGACAACCTCCGATGTCAGCCCTCACCTTCCATCCAGTTTGACAGGGTATCTTTGTTGTCAGCAAGCACGCCATTATCCTTCTAGCCCACCTCCCATTTCCCTGTAGTAGTGTTGGGGTCATAGACATTCATACTACATGCAGAAATTTTGCATAGGTTCTGGGGATTTGAACTCAGCAAACACTTTTCCTCACTGAACCATCTTCCTGCCCAACATTATTTTAATGTTATTTTTCTTAATTCACAAATGCTCTTGCTACTTCCCATCTCAACAGTGATCACTAATGTCTACTCACATTCATATATTGGTCACTTTCTCTACTTTTCATTCCTTCTTATAGCTCATAATTTCCTTCAAGATGACATTTCTTCTACTTCAAATATACTCTTAATAAGTAATTGGCAGAAAAATGTCCACTCCTAAAAATATCCAAACTCTAATGTTTGAAATCTATCAATAAGTTACATTATATGCCAAAAAGGCATTTACAGGTGTTATTAGGGTTACAGTTCAGTATTATTCTATAATGTCCAGTTGGGTCCAAGCTCCGCGCGGGTCCAATCTAACCACAAAAGCCTTTGAGAACAGAAAATTTTCTCTGTCCCTAGTGAAAGACATGCACAGGGAAGAAGAAGAGAGTTGCAGGAATTATTAGCATGAAAAAAATTTCCTATTCTATTGCTGGTTCTAAGATTAGGGACATCTGAGTCTAAGAACCAGAGAGAGGCCTCTGGGAGATGGGGGCTGTGCCCAGGTGTCAACCAGCAAAGGAGGGAGAACTGCAGCCCCATAGATCAAGATTATGCTAAAAAACTTTAATGAGCTTATTAATGGAGGCTTCCCAAAACACCCAAGTTCAGTTCTGAGCATCTGTGTTGGACGGCTCACCACAGCATGTAACTTCAGCTCCAGAACATCTGATGCCCTCTGCTGGCCTCCCAGGGCACCTGTACATATGTAGCAGATGTTTACAAAGACAGATACACACACACACACACACACACACACACACACACATAACAATAATAATAGTAGTAATAATAATAACAATAATTTTTTGAAATCTAAATTCACATTCTTGTCATTCTTAGGCAACAATAAATTACAGCAGCAATTAGAGGTTTGGGTAGGTATGTGTCCAGCCCACCTCAACCAAAGGCATTTGAGGGATTGCGGTCATCTGAATTATCTCATCCTGGCTCAGCACTCCATATTTACATCTTCATAAATGTCCCTACGGATCCAGAGAAGCAAGTGGGATTAGAAGATTCTAAAGAGACAACTGGGTAGTAAACTTGCACCTAGGGGCCAGTGGACCAAGACCTGACAGGATTTTCTTTCTTTTTCTTTTTCTCTTTTTTTCCTACACAAAGGACAGAGCAATTGCTAAGCCTGGTCCTGAAAACAAGGCCTTTGTTTTGTGTGGTTACCACATGGTCTCGTCCTCTCTCTTTGGAATTTGACAAGCAAATTGGCATTTGTGTTTCTGAGACTGTCAGAGAATAGTGATTGTTAATTATACCCTAGATGTCCTGCCTCATTCTGTCATGGATGTATTATGCTAAATGTGTTTAGTGAGCAAAAGATCTTAAATTTGATTTCAAGTTGCCTATCTCAGCATGCCAGTCAGACCCGCCCCAGGTCAGAGAGCTCCTGAGGGGGCTGCTNGAAGTTCTCCTGCTCCATAATCCCTGGTTCTAACATAGAGCAAGAAGTATTCAGAGGGTCCAGCAGATGTCAGTGGGAAATCTGTGAGCCTCTTCTGGTTGAATATTAACATATCAGATTACATCACCCAATGCCCTGAAAAAGATCTTGTAAATATTAGCTTCAGAGACAGTAGTTTCCACAAGAATCTATCCCTCTAAATGATAAAAATTCTGACCTTACATCTCAATCACAAAGCTGGATAAGAGATGCAGTCACCATGTTAAAGAAACTTCAAGGGATGAGATGTGTGAATAAGGTGTCTGTCTCCAAAATAAACCTACTAACGCCCACTGTCTGGTTTCCCATGCACAGCCCCTCTTAAAGTTGATTCTCAGCACCTTTGATCTAACCTGGAAAGCTGTCACTTGATAGCCATAGACAGCCAGAGTTTTAAGTTATTCAGTGCTTTATGATTAGCAAGTAACACTGCCACACCAGTCATAGGTATGTCAATATTCCTTTAANTTTTTTTTATTAATTTTAGGATTCTTTGTATATTGAGAAAAATGACAGAGACTACATAACCAGTATCTATATGTTCAATATCTAGATTTAATAATGGGTGAGTTTTANTGTGGATTCTGAAGGTCATTTATTTTATTATTAATGAAATAGTCTAATATATTNCTTCTAAGTCCCATTCCCTTCCCCCTCTTCATGGGGTAGACATTACCTTTAGGTTCATGTGTATCACTCCTGTAATTATTTTCCCAGACTGATGTTGCAAAGCATTGCAAGCTGAGTATCTTTAAAAACAGGATGTAACATCCCATGTTTCTGGAAGAGTTGAGATCAAGGTATTTGGCAGGGTTGTGGTAGTTGATATTGTCAACTTAACAGGATCTAGAGTTNCCCAGGAGGTAAGACTCTGGGTGTGTGAGGGATTATCTACATTGGGTTGATGTGGGAAGACCCGCCCTAAATGTTGGTAGCACCATTTATTGGGGTGAGAGCCTGAATTGAACAAAAAGATGGAAGTGAACAAGCTGGCATTTACTGCTTGCTCCTTCCTGACTGTAGCCATGATGTGTCTCCAGTTCCTGCTGTGTTGACATCCCAGTCATGATGGACTGCACCCTCAGACTCTGACCCAAAACAAGCCCTTCCTTCCTTAGGTTGCTTTTATCATATAGAAACAAAGACAATAAGTAATAAAAGAGCATACTTCTGAGACGGCTAGGGTAAGTTCTGTTCTTGCTGCTTCTAAGCTCTTGGGACTTCCTTGGCTGGGGCAGCAAAATTCCAACTTTGTATGATACCTTCTGTGAGTGTGTCAAACCTTATTTTATAAAATGTCTATCATATTTGATTAGAGGTCCAGCCTACTATGACAGGACCTCAAATTAACCAATTACATTTGCAGTGACCATAAGGTCACATACTGAGGAATTTCATCATGTGAATCTCAAGGGGATAAAAGTCAAGCCATACTACCATTTATGTATTAATGTTTTCATAATATGTAGTTTTCTAATAACCATACTATAATATATAATGCATTTTCAACTTTGGCATAAATAGCATTATACTGAGCATATTTTTCAAAACTTTCTTTTTAACCAAAAATGTATTTTTGAGATGTATTCATATTTCCAGCTCCTTTACAGGGTTTCATCACATGAATTCACCACCATCAATCTATTCTCTATACNGAAAAGTGAAATAACTGTACAGTTCAAAATAGCACCCAACCAGAATAATAAAAAAGTGTGTGTTGGGTTCAGGTCACAGGAGCTCCTTGGTTTGGGCCCTTTCCAAGATTGTGTGGCTCTAACTGCATTTCACAACCTTGTATCTTTTGTGAGTTCAGGCATCATAAGACTTGCTTATTANGGAAGTTCCAGGTAACAGGAAGAAAGCCACTTCACAACTGCAACATGCTGTTAAACAAGGAAGAGGGTTTTCATTGATGAATAGGCTTAAGTGTGGGGTTTGAGAACATCTCTGGGATGTCAGCTGAATGTCCCAAGCCAAAGGATAGACTTCTAGGGAGCATGTGGGAGACCCATTCCCTTGACCTCTAAGAGGGTCTTTAAGGAGGAGATTGATGCCATTTTTGATCATGAGTTACACCAAGCAACCAACCTACAAAGGGGCTAATAAATCAACTGNATGCTATAGTAAGGCTTCCGGACCCTCCTGAAGACATGCTCTATGACCTATCTGCTTGTCTGCACACTCTGCTGCCCAGGGTTGTTGTCATGGTGCCCGAAAGCTGGGGAAATGGAATAAGTCTCAATCTGAGAGTCAGAATACCTGAGGTGGGCTGCTTTAGCCCACAGCAGAGATGAGGTCCACCAGCGCAAGGACCTATGGGGCTTCCTGAGAAGTGATCTCAGACAAAGAGGTGTCAGTGCCATTACCCAGCACCACTTCTTAGATGGTGGTGTGACACTGGGGTTGGGGCTCCTTCGTGCTTTTCTGAAGCCGAGGAACTGGGCTTTAGAGNGTCAATGCAAATCTCACTCCTTGAAGAGCCTGTGAGAAAGCCCCATGACACTCTCAGAAACTGAACGCTTTAGGAAAATGATGGGAAACAAAATAGACTCTGNTGCCTAGAGGCCAGAAAGGAAGTTGGTAATGAATTCAGGAAAGATATCTGCTTCCGTTGCCTGCTGCTCTGACCATTATAATAACCCATTCAGGGCAAGTGTAGGGGACAAAGGAAGTCATGTTATTGATATGGACATGACCATGTCAAGTGTTAAGGACCCCAAGGCCCCAGATCCACGGGAGTGGCAAAGCCTCCCCTGGGTGAGGCTCAAATGTCTGAGTGTGAATAATGAATGTGTGTGCATAAAATGTCTGCTGTGATTTCTCCTCCTGCATGTTTGCAGCCTGAAGACTGCTCCCCTACAGAGATTGCTCCTAAAGAGATTAGCTAAATCTATCCCTTGATCATCTGTATATAATAAACCTATCTCTTTGTTTATATGTGTGCAATAATCCCATCCCCTTGTTCAGCTGCATGCAGTAATCTTACCTCCTTGTTCAANTATATATAATAAATGTGCTGAGCTTCAGAGTGCTGTGGCTTCTCCATCAGAGAGCCAGTGTACCCAGTCCCAGCATTTCTCAGTACACATGTCTGGCCTTTATTCATTTCCTTGCTGCTGATAGGTCAATCCCTGCAGACATGCAAGGACACACAGCTAAGGAAATGGCTCAGTCAGTAAAGCTAAATCCCCAGATTCCATGTGAAAATGCTACGTATGGCAATGCACAGCTATAATGCTAGGGCTGTAGAGGCAGAGACCAGAGGACCTTTCGCACTTGGTGCCCAGCCAGTCAAGCTGAAGTGGTGCCCGAGAGTGATAGAGGACAGCAATGTTAGCATCTNTCCTCCACGCACATATGCTNGTNTGTATCCCTCACACCATATGCCAAACATACAAACAAGCAAACAAATAAAAATAGCTTATTCAAAATTTAGAAATTCTCTCAAAGGCCCTTTGTACAGAGGTATCAAATAAAAATTAAGTTGTGAGTTAGCTGGTTGGTTATGTGGTGTGTCCTCCAGAAAAACCATCTAAATGGTCTCCCCCAGGTGTACTCTGAAATGCTTTGGAAGTCTAAGTTCATTACTAAATCTTAATACGTTGAGGTCTAAAGAACAAAATTTTTGAGCACCCTTGGAATTAACAACCCGCCCCATTACATTCCTCAAAGGATGTGTGGATTCAGAGAAATCAAAGCCNAGCTGCGAGCACTGAGTGGAGCTCACATCCCAAAAGCTGCTCTTTATTCAGCCTTCCCTGAGGACCGATACCCAAGGAACCTCATCCATCTGCAAGGTGACTCCCAGGTGCAATCAGTGATCACCAGGCCCTGCAGTGAGAAGTTCTATTGTTTCACTTGATGGTGGATTCTGCCTACACTGGNATTGATTCAGTCTCAAACTAGAGAGGAGAGAGGCCATGGTCCTGAAAGAAAATGCCAGGCTACTGTGTCCATAAACTGATGAGAATCTTGTTTCTGAATGATGACAAAATTTGAACAGAAGCATACATAACTTTGTGGATTTTTCTATGGACATCCAATTGGACTCTGAAGTTTCCTATGAAGGTTTCAAATCAAATGAAATCTTTACATTCACATATAAATATATCCTCTCATTTCTGCTTCCATCAATCATGTAGAGCTCCCCCAAAAAAAATCTCTGTAAGAAAACTGAATAAAAGTCACCATGAAGCAGATAATACAATTATGAACATAAATAGAATCTCTACAAATGAATCAGTGGAAATATCTAAGAAAAACATAATACAACTATTATCCAAGTCTTTTGGTGACTTGAAAATGGAATCAACAGGGTATGCCATTCCCCTTGATTTGCCTCTGGCCTTTTGTCCAAAGTCAGAGTGGAAAGAAGCCATTTGGAGANTTTTCTGTCATTAATCAGGAGTCATCAAAGGCTTCTGCTTTCATTAAGCTATATTTCACTCCCAATTCCATTCTCTCTCTCTGAAATAATTTTTGTGTCTACTTTGGTTAATTTCAATAAGTAAATAACTAAAGACTGTGAATAGGTAAATATATATTAGTTAACTTAGAATGTAAATTATTTTTATCAAAAAAAATCTTGGAATTTACCAAAATATATTTCAATTTTTAAGATCANATGTGATACTTGNAGTCATATATTTAAAAATCTGATTAAATGTAGGTGTGCCAAGGACAGTAGTCATCAGCTTTGGTCAAATCCTGTCTGTTACTAGTTGTGTGTTCTTGGCAACCAATAGTCTCTCTGATACTGTGTGCTTAATTGTTAAAAGGGGGTCAAGTAAGCACTCCTGAGAGGGTTTTAGAATTTGGTGATATAGAGCCTGCACAAAGGCTGGCATGGAGCTGATGCCAATCGTGGCAGCTGTCTTAGGGTTACCATTGCTGTGATGAAACATCATGACCAAAGGCAACTTGGGGAGGAAATGGTTTATTTGGCTTACACTTCATNTCACTATTCATCATCGAAGGAAGTCAAGACAGGAACTCAAATAGGGCAGGAACCTGGAGGCA
>LZPO01117272.1:27616-38677 GCA_001675575.1 Neotoma lepida
TGACACAGTCTCTCTTCATAGCCCTGGTTATCCTGTTATACATTATATAGATTAGGTTGACCAGGAAATCACAGAGGTCTACCTGCCTCTGCTGTGTTTAGGCTCTAGGTATGACCTCAGCACCACTTCCAGCCCCTTCCAAGANNAATTTGTATGTCATAAGATTTACTCCCTTAACTGGATGTGGTAGCACACACCTTTAATCCCAGCTCTCAGGAGTCAGGAGAGGCAAATCTTTGTGTGGGAAGTCAACCTGCACCACAGAGTGAGTTCCAGACCAGCCCAAGGATACATAATGGGACCCTGCCTTAAAAAAGGAAGGAGGAAGGAAAAAACAAGAAACAAAACACCTCTCACTTTAAGTGTATATTTTGCGGAGAGGTTTAATTTATTCAGCCACTAATTCCAGAACATTTCATCACCCTCTGAAGAAATATTGTACTGCTAACAGGCAGTCACTCTCTGTTACCTCTCTTCTCAAACCCTGTTCCCCAGTAAACCACGAATTTTCTCCTCTTAATTTGTCTGATCTTGGCATTTTATAAACTGTGACCTTTTATGACTGTTCTTCACTTGGGATGTTTTCAAGACTTANCCGTNTGNTCTGTTCTCTGGCTGAGTACTACTCTGTTGTGTAGCTGTCCCACATACTGTTTATCCTCCAGCAGGTAATAGGCCCTAACATTTACTTTTGTTGCTGTTGTTAATTTGTTTCTGGTTTTCGAGACATGGTTTCTCTGTATAGCTAGCCCTTGCCCACTTGGAACTTGCTTTGTAGATCAGGCTGCCATGAACTCAGATCTGCCTGCCTCTGCAACCCCAGCTCTGGGATTAAAAGCATGGGCCACCACTGCCCAGTTTACATTTTACTACTTTTGACTGTTTTGGATAATATGGCTGTTAACATTTATGTACAGAATATTTAGGACATGTGTTTAGTTTCTCTTAAATAGTTTGTGCAATAAAAGAGAATTTTAAAATTATTGCTTTACTTTATATTCTTATTTTCAAGGCATTTCAAATTGATACAATTTTGTTTTTCAGCGTGTCCTGAGCCATCAAGATGACACAGCTTTGCTAAAGGCATACATTGTTGAATGGCGAAAATTCTTCACACAGTGTGATATTTTACCAAAACCTTTTTGTCAACTAGAGGTTACTTTATTGGGCAAACAAAGCAATAAAAAGTCAAATATGGAAGATAGTATTGTTAGAAAGGTAGGTCTCTTACCCATTGTTTTCTTAAATCTCCTCAGAAGCCTTGCTTCTTCACACATAGTTCTTTAGAGCTATCAGGATTTTTGTTGTCTTTTCGAGACAAGGTTTCTCTGGGTAACAACTCTGGCTGTCTTGGAACTCACTCTGTGGACCAGGCTCCTGCCTCTGCCTCCCAAGTGCTGGGATCAAAGGCATGTACCACCACCCACCAGCGAGGATTATTTAATTTTTAATGAGACATTTTCTTTCATAAGTTTTAGCTTCTCTCTCTCTCTTTAGGTTTTCCTGTATTTTCTTCTGTTTAGGTTTTCCTGTATTTTCATTTTTTAAACTTTCTTTTTATTCTTTGTGTTTTTCACATCAGGCAGCTGGATCCCACTCATTTCCCCTCCCTTCATATACACCCTCTGCCCTTGCAACCTCCCCTACAAAATAAAACAAAATAGAATTTAAGAGAAGCCGGGTGGTGGGCACATACCTTTAATCCCAGCACTGTAGTATGTACTGTGCTTATTTTTATATATTACATATTTTCTAATTAAAAACCTGTGCCTGGTNACTAACTATACTTTAATGGACAAAGTCTCACCCTGATTGTCCCAAGCTTCCTGTCAACTCTAAATAATTTTTTTAAATTGCCATACCCATTTCCCAACTGCTTTTCTACTAGTGAGAAATGAGTGGAACTAGAACTTATTGTGTGAGCACATATGCTACATAAGCTCTGCCACTGAGCTATATTCTCAGGCTTAACGAAGGGTAGAAAATAAAAACTGCCATTTGAACTTCAAATTCTGTTTCCTATGACAGTTGTGCTAATAGACTCATTAAAATTGTATGGTCTGAGTATTATCATCCCATCCTACTCTTAGAATTCTCTTTACGTGGGAACACTATAAAATTAGATGTACATGGTTTTTCAGTGCTAGAAATAGCTGAGGTCGGAACATTTTCTTTTAAAGGCAGAATGNTCTTTAACTTGTAGCCCCGGTTACCTTCTCCTCTTTGGGTTGTTGCTATACCTTTTGTTTATTACCATTTTTTTTTAATTTGCTGTGAGACTTACTGAGTAAATTGAGCATTGATTCTGGGAAAATATTCGTTATATTCAGATGTGAGCGTGTTAGTGCTGCCTGCTGGGCCGCAGTTCTCACATCTAAAGAGGACATCATGGTAGTTCCTACTTCAGGCCTGTAGGCATTACAGAGTGCAGTCCCAGGTACATGGTGAGAAGTACAGAATTGTTAATCCTTCTTATATCACTGTTCTTACTGTTCCTAATAAATGTCTGACAGAGTTACTAGGAGTATCAATCTTTATTTATTAGTGTGTACATTATTTCTATAATTTTGATAGATAGCTAATAGGTAGATGTGCACATATTTATTTTTATTAAGAATGTTTGCACAGGCATGTATGTGAGCATTCTAAACAAGGTTAGAGCTGAGGTCCAAATTCCATTCTGAAGCAATAGTTCCTTTTTTTGTATTTTTGAGATGGTTTCTCTTTGTAGTCCTGGCTGTCCTGGATGGAACTCACTCTGTAGACCAGGCTGGCCTCAAACTCAGAGAGATCCACCTGCCTCTGAGTGCTCAGATTAAAGGTATACATGAGTGTGCCAGCCCCAGTTCTTTACTATTAGCTAAATATGTGCCTTCCTAAAGCATTCAACAATGCAGATCTAGTAATAGTTATTTCCGTTTCTGCCGTTTGTCCTGAAACTTGTGATACTTGACATGTTAATAACTGAAAATTATGCTGTATTTTCTTACTTTCCCAGCTCATGCTTGATACATGGAATGAGTCAATTTTTTCAAATATAAAAAACAGACTCCAGGATAGTGCAATGAAGCTGGTGCANGCTGAGAGATTAGGGGAAGCCTTTGATTCTCAGCTCGTCATAGGAGTGCGAGAGTCCTACGGTACGTTCTCAACTTTTATTATATATTATAGTTCTGCCAGACTCACATCTACTTCTTGTACCATGTATTTCTTTATTTTTTATATTTTTTTTATTATTAAAACATTCGATGTACAACTGCAGGAGAGATAATATACAGATTTCTTCAACATAAATACAGGTTATAAATTCTTATCCTAATAGTGAAATGTTTCACTAAAGCTTGCCCAGTGATTGGACAAAACCAAAACTTATTTTATGCTNCAGTCATCCTAGGGTCCTTCCTGCTAGGTATCCTCCCTGGATCTGTGGGTTGCAGAGTGATTGTCCTTTGGTTTATATCTAGTATCTGTCTATTAGTGAGTACATAGCATGTTTGTCCTTCTGAGTCTGGGTTACCTCACTCAGGATGATATTTTCTAGTTCCATCCATTTGCCTGCAAATATCATATGGTCATTGTTTTTCTCTGCTGAGTAGTACTCCATTGTGTATATGTACCACATTTTCTTAATCCATTCTTCAGTTGACGGGCATCTAGGTTGTTTCCAGGTTCTGGCTATTACAAATAATGCTGCTATGAACATAGTTGAGCATGTATCTTTGCGGTATGATTGAGTGTTCCTTGGGTATATACCTAAGAGTGGTATCACTGGGTCTTGAGGAAGATTGATTCCCAATTTTCCGAGAAACCGCCATACTGATTTCCACAGTGGTTGTACAAGTTTGCACTCCCACCAACAGTGGAGGAGTGTTCCCCTTGCTCCACATCCTCTCCAGCATAGACTGTCATCAGTGTTTTTGATCTTAGCCATTCTGACAGGTGTAAGGTGGTATCTGAGAGTCGTTTTGATTTGCATTTCTCTGATGACTAAGGATGTTGAGAAATCTTAGGATATTATAGTTCAGCCAGACTCACATCTTCTTCTTGTACCACTGTCTCTTATACACATCTAGATGTGTATAAGAGACAGAGCCCAGGCTGGCCTCGAACTCACAGTGATCCGCCTGCCTCTGCCTCCCGAGTGCTGNGATTAAAGGCGTGCGCCACCACCGCCTGGCCTACTTTCTGGTTTTTAAACTAGAGAAATATAATTGCAACCTACAGCTCATAAAAGATAACTGTGTTTTGTGTTGTTTTCAGAAGTTACTTTTTAGTGTGCGTTCTCTGCTTTCTCAGCTTCTAACAATGATGTCGTCTGTCCTGTTGAAATACTNTTCTTCTGACTTAGAGAATGCCTCCTCACCTTTGCACTCATCCCTCCTTTTCTCATGGAGACAGTCCTAATTTCCAGACTAGGTTGTGTCCTCACATAGTGATTCATAGTAATTGTGCCTCCCTGGCATAATTTGCTGAAGTGTCTTACTAATGCTTTATTTAACTGAATGTAGTATATCNCACATGAAATTTTTCTCGGTAAATATATTTGTTGAATTAATGATCTTTTAGCCATTTTTAAATGGTTTTCCCCTATGTTGTTGCTGGGTTTTAGTTAAGTCTTTAGATTTTCCTTAGTATTATCTTTGAAATTGTTCCTTTTCATTTCATCTGCCACTGATTTAGACGTCTTTAAGTTCTACATCTAGACTTTTGAAATGGTCTTCTTAAAAGTAATTTTTTTCCACACTGGAAATTAAACCTAGGGCTTCATATATACTATACCTTCACTCTGCTAATGAACTATAGCCCNAGCAATTTTTTCCAATTTTATTTTGTTTTTATTTATTTGTGTGTGGACATGTGTGTGCCGTGCTCTCTCTCTCTCTGTTTGTGTAGGTCAGAGAATAACTTGTAGGAGTCAGTTCTTCCTACCATGGGCATTAGGGGTGAATGCAGGCCATGAGGCTTGGCAGCAAATGCCTTTATGTGAGCCGTCACAGCAGTCCTCTGCTTTTCCTTTTAGGGGTATCTCATGCTAAATTCAGGTTTGAGGCTTTCCATACTGTCCTTCCCTTATCATCTACTAGGCAGCTTGGTCAGTACATTTGTGTTTTTGCACTTCTTATCCTGACTTTGGAAAGCCTTTTTTATTCCTGAAGATTTTGTTAAAATGCCATCTTTTAGCTGGGTGGTGGTGGTGCACACCTTAAATCCCAGCACTTGGGAGGCAGAGGTAGATGGATCTCAGTTCAGTGAGTTTGAGGCCAGCCTGGTCTACAGAGTGAGTTTCAGGACAGCCAGGACTGTTACACAGAAAAACAAAACAAAAAATGCCATCTGTTCTATGGATGGCTTCTTGATCATCAGTTTAGAAGGCAGTCTCTTAAAAAATAATATTCCACATGACTATAATATTTGTTAGTTTACTGCTTTGTGCTATGATCTCTGGAACTTTTCTAGACTCGTATAACCATACCTCAGCATTTTCTCATCTGTCATAGTCAAATAATTAAAAAACAACTTTTATTTTCTGTGTTTCAGTTAACCTTTGTTCTAATCCTGAGGACAAGCTTAAGATCTATAGGGATAATTTTGAGAAGGCATACTCGGACTCAACAGAGAGATTTTATAGAACACAGGCACCCTCATATTTACAGCAAAATGGTGTGCAGAATTACATGAAATATGTAAGTCAGAATTCATTGCATTTTATAATTTCAGCTAGTCTCCTGACGTTCTTAAAATGATTGCTATTTTGCTTCTGGACAGGCAGATGCTAAATTAAAAGAAGAAGAAAAAAGAGCACTCCGTTACTTAGAAACAAGACGAGAATGTAACTCTGTTGAAGCAGTAAGTAATGTGATTGTGTACCTTCTGCGATTGTCTAAATTCATGGAGTGCAGGAGTGACAAATGCAGACACTAATGACATTACCTTTTGTTCATTTCTTAAATTTATTTCTTAGATTCGAGTGGTTTGCCTGTGTGTATGTATGTGCACTGTGGATATGGTACCTGTGGAGGTCAGAAGAGGGTCTTGGATTCCTGAAACTGGAGTTAGGGGTGGTTGTGAGTCAACATGTTTGTGCAGGGAATCAAACCTGCATTCTTTGGAAGAGCAGACAGTGTTCACAACTGCTGAGCCATCTCTCCAGCTTCCCACACTTCTCTTTGTTATGTGTTCAACTAGTATTGATAATTGATTATACTCTATCCCAGTGAGAAAAATACATCTGCAAAGATACATCTGCAAAGGTATCTGATTCTGAACTTTCTAGTCTTTACTGTGTGTAATTTACAGTATTTAAACTTTAGTCATGCTCCTTAAGTAGAGTGTATTTCTATAAAAGACATTCAATACATATCTAAAAAGACTTATCAGTGGGATTTTACTCATTCATGATCGTTTTTTAATTCTTCCACCTTGATTGATGGTCATGCAAACTTTATTCTTGGAACAGATACCACGCTGAGTAGAATCTCTCACCCTGCTTTTTCTTGGAGAAGGCTACTTGTTCATGATTTGTATTTATATATGGATTTTAGTAGTTAAAGTAAATTTGATATAAAGAAAAGTTGAAAAGTTGAGCTAATTTAATGGTTGTTTATAGAAAATTTTAATAAGAAATTTGTAGCCAGGCTTGGGCTTTTTCAAAGAAAGGGCTGTTGAATAGGTATGCTGTGGTCAGTATTACTCCTCATAGCCTGGTGAGGTGGCTCAGTGAGTACAGTGCTTGCTTTGTCAGTGAATTGTGGTGTTACAGAACAACTAAGTGTAAATCATTTTAAAAATACAAAAGTGCCAGGGAAATGACTTAATAGTTAAAATGAAAGTCTCATGACCTGAGTTCGTTTTCCAAAATCCATGTACAATACCAGGTTCAGTGTCAAACATCTGTAATACTCCTAAAATAAAGATGGGAGACAGAGGCAGAAGAATCCCTAGGAAGCTTTAGGGCCANCTGGCCTGAAGTACAATGTATGGACACAGAAACAAGTGTTAGTTTCTTCCTCAGCAAGGTAGAAGATGAGAACTAACTTCTGAAAGTTGTCCTCTGATCTGCACACATGTGTTATGACATTTACACACACACACATACACACACACACACACAAACTTAAAAAAACAAATAGGCAAACATGTTGTAATTTATAAATTATTAAATACACCTTAACCTTCAATATTTCAGATTGTTAAAGGCCCTGGGTTAGCTGGGTGTGGAGGCACATGACTTTAATCCCGACACATGAGGGGTAGAGGCAGGCAGACAGGCAGATCTCTGAGTTCCTGGCCAGCCTGGTCTACAGAGTGAGTTCTAGTACAGCTAGGGCTGTTACACAGAGAAACCCTGTCTCAAAAGGGGGGAAAAAAGCCCTGGGTTTGATCCCCATTCCCCTAAAATCTCCACACAGAAAGAATATAATGATGAACGTGAACAAAGATCGTGGCTGTGGTGTTTAGCAGATGCTGCTAGTTACTGTGGTGGAGANCATTGGAAGCTGGGCAAGCAAAGAGGGTTGCTTTNGAGANTTAACTTTGAGAAGAGCTTGTAATACATAAAGTGAATTAACTCACAAATACATTAAAACTGGTCTTGTTTGGTGAGGGACTTTGGTAGTGTTAAAACAGAATCCTGGGCTGGCAAGCAGCTTACTGATTTTAAGGTCAGTCCTCAGGGTCCACATGGTAGAAGAAGAGAACCAACTCTTGCAAGTTGTTCTTTGACCTCCACATATGTGCTGCCCTCCCCCAAATAAAAACTTAATTTCAAAAATTTAAGTAAGGAATACTTAAATAACTCCTATTATACAACTGAGATAAAACAAATTGTTATGGAGTAGAATTTTGCAATTAATGGAATCCTCTACCCACTTGTCTCATCTTTCACTTCACAGACCCTTGAATGCATTTCTTCAGGCAGGGCTTTTTAAGTGCCGGCTTTGCTCACGGAAGACTTCCCTGGAAGGGTTTCTTGTCCTGGTGTAGCACACTTGTAGACTTGTTTCACTCTGTAGACCCATGGGGAGAGATTGCTATGGATTTAGANCTTGTTCTCATCTCAGGGAAACAAATACAAGATTTTTTTCTTTATGGAAGCTAGCAAATGAAGACAGAAAGGGAATCCAAGGTGAGAGAGGTAGTTTATCACTGTCCTTTTCATTCAGGATGTTTTCCACATAGGATTATGTATTGAGGATCAACTATGTATATAGTACTTTGGTAGATGATAGAGAAGAAATATTAAAGAGGTTTAAATCTTCTCAAGAATCTGAATTTCTTGGTACAGACTCATTTTGAAGCAAGAAAAGAATCTCTTCTTTTTGCCTGATGCAAATGGTTTTCTAAATGATTTTTTCAGTAGCTAGGATCTTTACCATAATTTTTATTTTTATTTTTTTTAATTTTTTTTTTTTTTTTTTTTTTTTTTTTGGTTTTTCGAGACAGGNTTTNTCTGTGTAGCTTTGTCGCCTTTTCTGGAACNCACTCAGTAGCCCAGGCTGGCTTCAAACTCACAGAGATCCGCCTACCTCTCGTCTTAAAGACGTGCGCCACCACCGCCNGGCTGTTTACCATAATCTTAGGGGCAAAAAACTTTTCATGAGTTTTTATAGTCAATTCTTTTCATGGTGTTTGTTTATTTTTGTGTTGTGTATGTGTATAGCAGCACACTTGCCACAGCATGCATGTGGAAGTCAGGATAGCTTGCAGAAATTGGTTCTTTTTCTACCATATGAGTTCCAAGGATTAGAATCTGGCATCAGGCTCTGTAGCACCCCTAACCTTTCTCACACTCATTTCTAGTGGTGCTGAAGACCAAACCTATGCCCTCATGCATGCTAGGCAAACACTGCTACTGAGCCAGTCCCTGGCCCTATGAATATTCTACCTCCAGATTCTATCTACATTGTTTCATTTTGTACTCATATGCTTCATTTCTTTTCAGCTTTTTTTTTTTATGTATACAGTGTTCTGTCTGCATGTATCTGCTCGCCAGAAGAGGGCACCAGATCTCATTACATGTGGTTATGAGCCACCATGTGGTTGAGGTAACTGAACTCAGGACCTCTGGAAGAGCAGCCACTGCTCTTAACCTCTGAGCTATCTCTCCAGCCCTTCTTTCCTTCCCTCCCTATTCTCTTCTCTTCCTTCCTGTACTCNAGCATTTTNAAAAGGGGTTTATGATGTTGTACATAAATGTTGACTCACATGGTTCTGTAACATTACTGAACAAATACACTGGAATATAGCTACCCAGTTTTCTATTGAGCCATTTTTTCATTCTTCATAGTTTATTATAAGAAGGGTTTGCTGGGTATCCTTAAAGCCTATTTCTTTTTATCATCCTACGAATGTATCCTTCCTCATGCTTTGTACTCTCTTAGGATGAATCTCCCTGAAAAGAAACTGCTGAAGAAAGGGTATACAAATTGCTATACTATTCCACACTAACTTTTGAATTCTTAGATCTTATTATGATCCATTTCTATATACCTAAATTTTACTGGTTTTAAATTTTTTTTCAATTTTCCATTATAATACATTTAAAAATTTTTTAATGTGCATTTACAATTTATTGGGGATATTGCTGGAAAGATGGCTCAGCAGTTAACACTAGTTGTTCTTCCAGAGGGCTGGGTTTGATTCTCAGCACCCACATGGTGGCTCACAACTCTCAATAACTCTAGTGCCAGGGAATCCCAGCACCCCTTATCGTCCTGAAGGCACTGTGGTGCAGAGATATACCTGCAGGCAAAACACCTGTGCACATAAAATAAAGATTAAAAGAATTAAAAAACACTGGGATGCTGGAGCGATGGCTCAGCAGGTAATAGGACTTATTGTTCTTCCAGAGGATCTGTTTGTGCAATCTAGAANTTTTGTTTTTCCATTAATTCTGTATGGTTAAACTTACCTGGTTTTAGTTGGATTTAGTGAGTTTCTCAAGAGAGATGGTTCAACAATTGAGAACACTGATTTTTCTTGCAGAGGACCCATGTTTGGTCCCCAGTTACATCTTGGGTAGGCACACAATCATCTGTAACTCCAGTTCCAGGGGACCCAGTGCCATCTTCTGGCCACTGCTGGCACCAACTGTGCATGCAGTGTATGTACAGTGTATGTACAGGAAAAACACTCATATATAGCATAAAATTATTAATCTTTTAAAGAGGAGGATGTTGAATGAGCATACTCGAGTCCACTCAGAAGTTGGGGCAGAGCTTCCCACCATATTGGGCAAGAAGTTAACCATGGGTGTATTGTTTTTGAATGCTAGAAATGAGATAGACAGTTATTGGTGAAGTAGAGAGACTTAACAAAGAAGCTTTTTATTAGAAAAATGCTTAAGAAGTAGGAATTCAAGATCCTCCTACTTAATTAAGCCTCTCAAGTGCTTGGACCACAATGAATCCTCTTTACCTAATTCATATTCAGTGATTATCAATATTATGTCAATTCCAAGGAGAATTTTGGACAGAATAATTTTTTAAGACGTATAATAATTCCCTTCCTATTTAATGTAGGTAATGATCTGTTTAAGTTTTTCAAAAGAGATATATTATCCTTAATGTATTTTGCTTCTATGTTCGCAATCTTTATCTGATTGTGACATGGTCTCTAAAACTGAGTGTAGGTTAGAACTCCGTGTTCTCCTACTCAAGCATCTTGGATGCTGGAATCACACATCACATCTTACTTTATTTGATCCTTATGCGAGCAGTCAATTTCTTCTTGGCAGTGAGGAAGCAGGGATGGTGTAAGGAGATTTTCCTAACGGTCTTGTATAACCTATGACCCTTTGCCTTGATGCATTTCAACAGCTTCTGTCACCAACCTTTCAGCCACTCCATATCTCCTGCTTATTGCCATTGCACTGATCTTTAATGGTCACTTGAAAGGAAGAGACTCCCATTATCTTAGACTCGTGCAGGCAAACGTTTGTCAGGTCCCAATCCCGCCCGGCTNCCACGGCCCCATAGACCCAAGTTAACACACAGAGGATTACATGATTTTTAAACTATGGCCATGGCGGGCTTTTCACTAGCTAGCTCTTACATCTTAAAT
>LZPO01117272.1:46980-58297 GCA_001675575.1 Neotoma lepida
ACCTTCCTAGAGCTCTAAAATGCCAATGCTTGTGCTGTGGCAGGTGTTTTTACTTAGTTTTTTGTTCCTACTTAATGTACTATCTGCTCAAGGCTCNCCAGCAGGCATAAATATTCTTGGTTGGTCTTGCTCTCTTGGGGGCCAGCCACCTCCAGCTCCCAAATAAATCACACATGTAAGCTTATTCTTAATTAGAATATCTGGCCTTAGCTTGGCCTGTTGTTAGCCAGCTTTTCTAAAATTATCCTATCTACCTTTTGCCTCTGGGTTTTTATCTTTCTCTATTCCTGTGTACCTTTTCTTTCTTTCTTACTCTGTTTGGCTGTGTAGCTGGGTGGCTGNACCTGAAGAAGTCCTACTTTTCTGGCTACTTCTCCTTTTTCCTTCCCAGATTTCTTCCAGATAGTCTCTGTGCCTGCCAGCCCCACCTATCCTTTCTCCTGCCTCGCTATTGGCTGTTCAGTTCTTTATTAGACCATCAGGCAAAGGAACACAGCTTCACAGAGTTAAAACAAATGCAATACAAACAAAAGTAACACACTTTAAAATAATATTCTACAACAGTGAGGCTACAACAGTGCGTTTGATCTCCAGCTCAGAAGGAAATAAACAGGTGAATTAGTAAGAGAATGCATATACCATGAAGGCAGAATAGGGAGACAAGCTGGAGAAGGAAGGGAATCAGCCAGGGTAGGGATGGGAGATGTATTCAACTTGTAATGAGAAATATGCACAAAATGTCAAAATGAAGCCTATTTGTGGGCCTGCAAGGTAGTTAAGCTGGTAAAGATGTTTGCTGCCAAGCCAGATAATCTGAGTTCAATCCCCGTAGATCACGTGATAGGTGAGAATTAACTCCTGAAAATCTCCTCTGACTTTCACATGCCCCCCGACACACATACAAATAAATGGATTAATTAAGTAAGTAAAAGAAACCCATTACTTTCCATACTAACATTAAACTTTAATTTAAAAAGAAAATAAATCACAAGGCTGTTGTGGCTTATGCCTGTAATCCCAGCACTAGAGAGGCAGAGACAGGCAGATCTCTGTAAGTTCAAGACCAGCCTGATGTACAGAATGAGTTCCAGGACAGCCAGGGCTACACAACCAAAACAAACAAACCCAAAAAAATCTTGTTGGTAAACTGAATTGGTTTATGGCTAATTAAAATTTAGAGAAAAATGGAAACTTGGAATTTGGACTCCTAATACCACCTGTACAGCATCTTCTAGTAATTCTAAGTATTGATACAGTTACTGCCCAGAATCCACTACAGTTTATAGCTAAAAATCAGCATTTCATAGAAATTTTGATGTGTTGTATGTTCCTTTAATTTTAGCACTCCTGAGAGTGCAGGATCTTGAGTTTGAATCCAATCTGGACTTTATAGATCCTGTCTCAAAAATAATGAAAGAAAAACATAAAAATAAAAAATGTGAGAGGAAAAAAGCTTTATTGTATTTTGTCAGTCCCTCATGAGAGGGAGTGTATAACAGTAGCTTCCATCATGGCAGTAGGAACAGTGGAGCATTAACAGGAATAGGCCAGGATACCCATGCCTACCCTAGCCTGCTGCCCTACTTCCTCCAGNGAGGCCAATTCTCAAACAGTCTCTTCACAATTTGAATCCTTAACAGAAGAGAGCAGAGACTAACCCTCACTGGACACACCCTCACGGACAATCATGCAGGGTGCTTTGCTAACACAAGTGTTTCCCCGTGAAATCACATTAGCAATCAGAATTTCCCACACAGTAAATCTGTAGTACCATCCAGGTTATATAGGACACTCATCTGTGAGGAGCAATGTAGTGTTTGAGGTAGGCCCCGATTCTGATGTGAAAAACTGAAATCAAATGAGTTGTGGATAAGCAGTTCTGACACGGAAGCAGCTACAGAGCGGCCTTGGCGAAAGGAGCGGATGAAGCTCACAGACCAGGAGCCTCCATTGCCTCAGGTTCCCTGCCATATGGACAACAAGTCTTGTTGCCATAGGGCAACAGAGCTTTTGGAGGTCACGTTGGCTCAGAGTGACAGATCTGTCTGTGCTTTCAGCTCTCTGCGTAGTTCTGGCTGTCCTGTGATGTAACTTCCTTTGTAGATGGGGCTGTCCTCACAGATAAATGCCTGCCTCTGCCTCCCAAGTGCNGGAATTAAAGGTGTGTGCACCACCACTGCCTTGCTGACATCTTAAATGTAGGGTGAATCAGTTGGAGGCTGATGCTTAGCACAGCTGCAGCATAGGTGGAATCAGCTCAGTTCATACTTGAATTCCAGTGATCAACTCTTCCTACTGCAGAGCAAAGGGTGAACCCACAGTTAACATTTGTCCTCTTGTGTCTTCNCGGTGCTCATTGCCAGGTCATCACCAGTGCTGTGCAGATGAAGCAAATCATTTTAGAGGCTAATGCTCAGGTGATCGTAATACTGCTTTTGTTTTCTAGAGTGGGATTGAAAACTCAGCCTGAATCAAAGTGTCCTGAGTTGCTTGCCAATTACTGTGATATGTTATTAAGGAAAACACCATTAAGCAAAAAACTAACCTCTGAGGAGATTGAAGCAAAGCTTAAAGAAGTGGTAAGTACATTTTTAATTTTTTTTTTAATCAGTAAAGATGTGTAAGTTAATAGGCCTCTGTTTATGTTTTTGTAAATNTCTGCATTTTGGCTATTGGGGAATAGAGGAAGGTCTACATGACAGAAATGGCTGAGAATATAAGAATGTAAAGTAACTTTGTCTTCTGTGCAGCTCTTGGTACTTAAATATGTACAAAATAAAGACGTNTTTATGCGGTATCACAAGGCTCACCTTACCCGACGTCTCATATTGGACATCTCTGCTGACAGTGAGATTGAAGAAAACATGGTAGAGTGGCTAAGAGTAAGCACAACAGTTTCCATACATTTTTTNGGGGTGGAGTGGAGGGCAGGCATGAGACATAAAAGGATAGCTTTCTCTACCTTGTGGGTCCCAGGAATTGAATCAGATGATCGACCCTCCTGAAAGCACCTCTGTCTGATTGGCCCTCTCATTTCCCTAAAAGTGTGGGGGGGGGTTGTTGTCTTTTTTTAAATGTTTGTTTTTTTGATCTATCACATGATTCACATTCATGATAAAACAATGTGTTATGTTATCACTATTAATGTCAAGTAGATTCATTTTATAAGAATATATGATCAAATATGTAAAATTAGTGTCTAATAAGGTGCTTTTTCTAAATAAGTTTTAAGCCTGCTTTGTTTTTACTGTTGTACTTCCATTTGCACCCTCTCTTCATTTTAACTGAATTGAAGTAGTGTCCAAGAAGAAATCACCCACTTTTTTTTTAACCATGTCTCTAGTACCAAATACTTAACTATAGAAATGTTTGTAAATAAATTGCAGCGTTGCCACTGTAATTTTATAAAAAGCTGGGCATGGTAGTCCATGCTTGTGAGTCAAGGAAATGGAAGCTTAGAGGACCATTGTCCTATCAATCTATCAAGGCCTTCCTTGATAGGGAGTTTGTTCTTTCAGATTAGTGACCAAGCCCAGGCCCTTAGGATGTTATGACTGAGCTGCACTACTGATGTCCTTCTCTTAGCTTTGTCCTGATTTATGGGTTGACATGTTAAAGGTGTCAACTGGGGTTGAGCTGAGTTGGGAGCTGATTTTATTCACATTGTAGTAACTGAAATCAATGCATATTGGAATTGTACAAAGCAAAGACTACCTAAACCATCCTGTTTGTTTTCTAAGAATCAAATATCATAGGTATTATACTATATTCTAATGAAGAAGGGAAGAATTTTTTATTAAGCATCTAAGATAGGGATGAATCTCAATGCTAGAGAACTTGCTTATCATTCATTAGGCCCTGGGTTCAGTTCCCAGAAGTTCAAATAATAAACAAGGTAGCTTCTGAGGTTTTCTTTTCCTGGGGTTTGAGAGAGAGTTCAGCAGTTAAGAGCAGTAGTTGTTCTTCCCAGAAGGCCCAGTTTCAATTTCGAGCACCCATATGGCAGTTCACAACTTTTTTAACAGGGGATTCTACACCCTCATACAGACATACATGTAGGCAAAACACCAATGTACATTAAAATTATTTAAAAAAATTTTTTTNTATTACTNTGTCCGATTACATTATTTTTATCTCTCTGTCTTTGATTTTTGTAGGAAGTTGGTATGCCAGCAGATTATGTGAACAAGCTCGCTAGAATGTTTCAGGACATAAAAGTATCTGAAGACTTGAACCAAGCTTTTAAGGAAATGCACAAAAATAATAAGTTGGCATTACCAGGTATCATTTATAATTAAATGGAAGTGTGTTTTTAAGCTAAAAAAAGTATCTTTTTCAGTTATTTAAAGTAAATATCAAAGAATTTTACAAAATCCATAATATAGCTACTTGTCAAAATAGAATGCTAGGTCTGTGAATATTATCCCAAAACGAAACAGGACCCTTTTAACAAAAGCTATTTTCTGTAAAATATAACTTGCTGTCAAAATATTTGTAATTTTTGATTTTATGTCCTGCAGCTGATTCAGTTAATATAAAGATTCTGAATGCTGGCGCCTGGTCTAGAAGCTCTGAAAAAGTCTTTGTCTCACTTCCTACTGAACTGGAGGATTTGATACCCGAGGTAGAAGAATTTTACAAAAAAAATCATAGTGGTAGAAAATTACATTGGCATCATCTCATGTCAAATGGAATTGTAAGTAGATGGGCTATCAGTTTGGGCTGGAGGGATGTCTCAGTGGTTAGGAACACTCAGAAGACCTAGGTTCAATTCCAGCGACTCACAACTGTCTTTGGTTCCAGTCCCATAGATCTGGTGCCCTCTTGTCCTCTACAGGTACCGCACATATTTGTTATATAGGCATATATGCAAGCAAAGCATCGACACATACAAAATAAAAGTAAAAATTATTATATAGTAAAAGACGAAAAAAAGGTTAAGAACAAAAATAGTGGCTCTGTTCCTAGTTTTAGGGACATGGTTTTCAAGTTTCAATGAATGCTTATCAAACCATGAGTTTGACTGTAGAATCCAATCTGATCCCCAACGCTGTCTTCTGCAAAAAGGAAGGGAAAGGAGGAGGAGGTAAACAATTTCCTCATCATTTCTACTTCAAACATTGGACAGTGAAGTCACATGACCACACTGAAGCTGGGAGATGCATTATAGGTCTGCTAAAATTATTACCTATAAGGAAGGAAGACTGGGTCTTGGAAGAAAACTAGCAACCTNATTTTCCCCTTAGTATCTCATGTACATTTTACTAGATACTGGAGTAAGCTTCATGAAGAAATTAGTTCCTTATTTAAAGCCCCATTATCTATTACAGATTACATTTAAGAATGAAGTTGGTCAGTATGATTTGGAAGTAACCACNTTTCAGTTGGCTGTGTTGTTTGCATGGAACCAAAGGCCCAGAGAGAAAATCAGCTTTGAAAATCTAAAACTTGCAACAGAACTCCCTGATGCTGAACTTAGAAGGACTTTATGGGTTTGTTTTATCTTCTCTTTGATTTTGTTTTTAAAATAGTGTCATGTTATGTAGTTGAATATGCGAATGGTTTGTAAAACTGGAATTTTGGTGTTGAGTGTTAAATTCAGGGCCTTGTACACATTACATTCGGCTTGCATGAACCACCGAAGTTCATACCTAAGCCACTGTACAATTTTTTTTTTCTTTTTGTGCAGTTGGGGTGTGTAGGGGTAAGGGTTTGTCTTTGTAGCTTTGGCTGTTCTGGAACTCACTTTGTAGACCAGGCTTTCCTTGAAGTCAGCCTGCCTCTGCTCTGCCTCCCAAGTGCTGGGACTAAAGGCATGTGCTACCACCCCATGGCTTTTTCACTGTTAATTTTTTAATTCATGACACTCTGAATATGACTTTCAACCAAAAAAAAAAAAATGCACAATATTTAGGAATTTCTGACCCAAAGAAAAAGAAGCAAGTTACTAAAGTAGAAAAGGACCAGAGAAAAAAGAGGGAGAGATTGATTGAGTTTTGTTTTGTTCTTGTGAATGTCTGTAAAGTGTACTCATGATATTCTTGATTATAATTGCATTTAGTGCTTACTCTGTAATTCAAATACCAGAATAAACTGTTTGCANTAGAGGATACTCCTGAATATCACTGGCAGAAAGTTTTACTCAGGTCCTGCATGATGGACCATTCTTTGTCTCACTACATGTAGTAAAAGAACATTGATCGCCTTTTCAGAACCAACTCTTTTCTCCTCTTTTGTTAATGCGTTTACTTTACATGAAAGCTGTTACATGAAAGTTTTGATTGTAGATTTGTCTACAAGTCATTCTTGCCTGTATTGTAGAGTTGATCCCAGCATTCCTTAGAACTTACTGTGCTAATTGTGTTTTTTCCCTCATAGTCTTTAGTAGCTTTTCCCAAGCTCAAACGGCAAGTTTTGTTGTACGAACCTCAAGTCAANTCCCCCAAAGACTTCACAGAAGGGACCCTCTTCTCCGTGAACCAGGAGTTCAGCCTAATGTGAGGTTCATGTTGGTTGATTTAAATAAAAGTATCATGCTGAATTTTAGTGCTTTGATTTTTATTAAAATAATTATTTGCCTNATGTGATGTTAAAAACAGTAACTGAATATTATCACTAGATTTGTTTCATTTCATTTTTTTATTTAAAATATTAGAGACCAGAGATTGAGGGGGTGGGATAGAACAGCCTTATCCAACAGAGCTGATACTGCTGAATACAATTCTCTCATCTTTAATTGTTGTTTCATGATACTATAATTGGTTGAGGAATGCAGTCATTCGTCAGCAGAAGCTATATTTTGTTCGAAGGAATCAAAGGGCTTTTTAAAATAATTGCTTGAAATAGATTGTTGCCTCAGCTTTCCAAGTGCTACTGTTACAGGTAATTATAGACAGGTGCCCCCAAAACAAGCCTGGGGATTACTTAAAGGAAAGCTGCATGTCATGCTTGTTACTTACCCTTTAAAGAGCTCTGGATGTTAATTTTTAAAATAGTTCTAACTTCTGTCATTGTGCTGTAACTTTATATTTCTTTTGCAGAAAAAATGGAAAAGTTCAGAAAAGGGGAAAAATCAATTTGATTGGACGCTTGCAGCTCACTACAGAAAGAATGAGAGAAGAAGAAAATGAAGGGATAGTTCAGCTAAGAATATTAAGAACTCAGGTTTGTGTAGGGAGAAAGAATGAATGTCTACATTTTAATTTTTTTATTTTTAAATATTTATTTATTACGTATACAGTATTCTGGAATGTGTGCCTGCACACCAGAAGAGGGCACTAGATTTCATTGTAGATGGTTGTGAGCCACCATGTGGTTGTTGGGAATTGAACTCGGGACCTCTGGAAGAACAGTCAGTGCTCTTAACCTCTGAGCCATCTCTCCAGCCCAAATGTCTATATTTTTAAAAGGTTTGAAAAACATTTGTTTCAAAAGTTGGGCACGGTTTTACTTTCTTTTAACCCCAACCACTAAATTAAAAACCGTGTAAGTTATTTATTTGTAAGTAAGAGGTAATGTTCATTTGACTAAAATTTAAAAATTAAATCAATCTAATTCTTTAGTGCTGCCAGAAATGCCCTTAAGNTTCGGATGCTTCCAGTAAATTCTGATGTATTCTTTGGACAAAGCCTTGGTCTTAGTTATGTCTCCTTTTGATTGCAACTGAATAAATATATCTCAGCAACAACTTAGAATGTAGAATTGAAGTATTTAAAATTGTATGTAATGTGCATTTAGGAAATTTATTTAGAACTGAGAAACATTATCTGATATATTTTCCTTTTAAAAATTTTTTAAAAATAGGATTATGATTTCTGAAAATGTTAACAATTATCATTACTGGGATGGTGAGACCGTTCAGTGGTCACCAAGCTGACAGCTTGCTCTATCCTGGTGACCCTGGTGACCTGGTGGTAGAAGGAGAGAACTAATTCCTGGGAAAGTTGTCCTCTGGCCTCCAGAAAACCAATGGCACACCTACACACACACATGACAAGAGAAATTAAATACAACATAATATGAAAAAATATAGATGGTGAGATGGCTCAGTAGGTAAATGCAGTTGACAGCCTGAGTTCAGTCCCCTCGATCTCCATGGTGGACGGAGGAAACCAGCTCCTACAGTTGTCTTCTGCCTGTACACCAGGGCATGCAGTGTCCCATGGGCATGGATACACATANTTTTTTTAAAAAACTTAAAAATTTATTGCAGATTGATTATTTTAATTTTAGTAAGTCTTAACAAAAACTACTTTTTGTCCTATGTTTACAGTTTTTATTTACTATTACTTAAAACTCTGGCCAGTGCAATACAGTTTGAAGCATAAAGAAAGATTAAGATTCCTCATATTTCTGGAAGCACAGACTTTCATTTTTTTTTTCCCAGTAGTTTTGACATAAAGCCATCTTTATATTCTGATCTAAAGCCTGGTGATCTGAGTTTGATCCCAGGATCCACTTAAAGAAAGAGCCAGAGTCAGTGGTCCACACCTCTAATCCCAGCACTCAGCAGGCAGAGGATCTTTGTGAGTTCAAGGCCAGCCTGGTCTATAAAGTGAGTTCCAGGACAGCCTGGGCTACACAGAGAGACCCTGTCTCAAAAAACCAGGGGGCGGGGTAGAGATGAAAGGAGAGAACTGATTTCGCAAAGTTGTCCTCTAACTTGCACTTCCATGCTCATAAATGTGCTCATAAACATAGCATTTAATGTATGCACAATGATAGGCTTCAAAATCTTGTTTAAAAATCTTGAATAAAATGCCTGGTAACTTAATGTATTGCAAATTATATAGTATCAGTGATAAGACCGTCATACTGATGCAGGAAAGCTGAAGGGATTTTGTTCTGCTGAATAATGCTGGGTTCTCAAGATTATTACTTAGCATTAAATTCGGTATCAGGTGTTAAATACATACAGTGTTCCATTAGTGTCCACAGGGAATTAGTTCAAGGATTCCTCCTCTCCCTNTACTATTGCTGCAGGCCCCAGAATCTCAGTGCTCTTAGATAAAACCTGTAGTAGTGGAATATGCCCTACACATCTTCTCCCATATATTTTATATAACCTAGATCATCATAACATCTAATACTGTATGAATGTTGTGTGACTAGTCACCATACTCTTTAGGGGATGATATCTAAGTTTGTATGTTTAATACTGACTCAGATATCATAGGTCTAATTACATTTTTGTTGTTTGGTTTTTTAGTTTGGGATTAAAGGTGTATGCTACCACAACTAGCTCATAATTACATTTTTCATTCGTGTTATGGAGCTCATAGATAGAACCAACTGAGTCTCTTCACATTTCCCTTATAAAAACATTGTAATCTCCACTAAGACACCATGTAGCTTTAGTTGACTAAGGAAAGCTAAAGGATAATGGTAATTACAGTAGGTCACACTTTGTAGGTAATAGTCACTGCCGAGCTCTATGTAGTTTCAAAATCACCAAGACATTGATAATTGACTATGGTAAAAAAGGTTGATCCCTTTAGAAACATTTAAGAATCAAATACATGTAATTGAATCAATGAAACTAAAAACAAGAAATAAAACGAAAAACAGGATCTGTGGTGTACATTGTCACTTCATTAGTCTAGTTAATACACCAGTTAATAGTCTAGNTAATAGAGTAGTATTTCCTGATTTTTAAGACACACACCCATAGTTCTCTTATATTATACAAAGGAATACCTGAATNTTAGCAGCAAATTTATGTAAGGGAATTCTTTTTTTATTTCATTCATTTATTTGTGTATGTGTGTGTATGTATATAGGTCAGAGCACAACTTTTAAGAATTGATTCAATTTTCTACCATTTTGGTCCCAAGAGTCTCAGGTCATCATGCTTGCCAGCAAACAAGTGCCTTTACCAACTAAGCTATCTCACCAGCATCTACGTAGTGGTTCACAATTGTAACTCCAGTTCCAACAGATTCAGTGCCCTTTTCCCAGCCTCTCAGGCACCAGACATGCATGTGGTACACATACCTACAGGGAGACAAACACTCAAACATAATAATCTTTAAAAATGGTTAGAGAGATTATAGGGTAATTTTGGCTCTCTTTCAGTTTTTATAATTAGTGTAATGAAAAAATTGTTGAGTCAATGTCCAGGTGAATACCTAGGGGTTGCTGTGCANTTTGGTTGGTGTTTGAGGATAATGTAGGAAAAGTTAAATGATTGCTTTACTCAGACAAGTGTAATGTAGTAATGTACTTTATTTTCATTTTCCTCTTAGGAAGCCATCATCCAAATAATGAAAATGAGAAAGAAAATTAGCAATGCTCAGCTGCAGACTGAATTAGTAGAAATTTTGAAAAACATGTTCTTACCACAGAAGAAAATGATCAAAGAGCAGATTGAATGGCTGATAGAGCACAAGTACATCAGGAGAGACGAAGCCGACATCAACACGTTCATATACATGGCCTAGCTGAGCACTGGGCCGCGCTGTTCTGAGTGAGCACAGATTCTGGAGCACCTGGACAAAGTTGTCCCAGTTTGAGCTGGAGGAAGGTTTATTTGGACTTGGATTACATAAATATTAAACTCTCTGCCTTACCTTACAAATGACTATATTTTGCCAGTCACATTAGTTAGCATGATGGCATTCCCTTCATGTTGCACACTCTTTAACAGCATGCTGTTTTGTGGAGAAAATTGCATTCATGAAGAGCCCATTATGATTTTCAAAGTCAGTTGAATTTTTACCCACCAAGAGAAATNACATTTTGGAAGGGTGAGGGTGGGGTTCTTGTTGCTTCTTTTACCCCTTCTCTTTAAAGGAATAGACTTGCACAAGGAAGGAACATCAGATATTGCACTGAAAATGCTTTTACCTTTTTTTCTTTAAATGCAGTTAAAGCNAGAGGTAGCACTCTTAGCTTCTTTTGATGAAAAGGGTGAAGTTGTCAACACCATGTGGGGAAAGGGCAAGTGTACTTGAGAAGATGAGGCTGTCCTAGTGTCAAGTTGTTTGTTAAACACTGCTTTCAGTTTAATAACTGGATTGAAATGGAGACCTGAAAATGGTATTAAATATTTCTACCTTACAAATCCTGATTGTCATTAAGCAGGGGACTGCTGTCTTAGTTGTTGGTTGTTAAATGATAAGGATTTGGGGTTTTCTTTCTTTCTAAGTCTTCTATGGNTGGAGAGCTTGTTTTGAAAACATGAAGTTTATAATGAATGTTGCTTCATTTGTTAAATTTATGGGTATAGGTAAGTCATTGATTGTGGAATCAGAATTACAAAGCAAACATGTTAAAGTGTGTTACTAATACACTTAATTCTTATACATGTAATATTTAT